>JAFFST010044700.1:66482-101575 GCA_022414735.1 Noturus placidus | reverse complement strand
TATGAAAATGAATCATATGTAATTAAATCACATGTACATGAATCATAAGTAAATTGATCATATGTAAACTGTTATCGGGGTAAAAAAAAAAAAAAAGTTGATTCTGTATTGATATATCTTGTTGTACTCTGAAAAGTGTATGAGAATCAATAAAAATTGTTATAACAAAAAAAAAAAAGAAGTAAAGATGGGCAGCGGTTTCCCAATCTGTAAAAAAACTGCGCCTACAATTTCAGAATAATGTTCGTAATGTAAAATTCTGAAGACTGTCCTTTTACACAGCGTCCCAACTTTTTTGAAATTGTGGTTGTACTAGTACATGTTCTGGGTGCCCAAGGCACTGCTTATTTGCCCACAAGGGTGAAATTGATTGAGTTTACCCCTACATGTAAATAAATAAATGCATTAACTAACCATCATGTACTAACATGCTTAAGGTGGTCGTTATTCACGCATGAATTCATAAGACTCATGTTGTAGTTAAGGTTAGCTCTTTATTAGTTTGTGATTAGTACATGCCTTAACTCTTCCTTAGTTCATATTTAAGTAAATATTAATTCCGCTTTTAGTGCATGATTATTCATGTACTGTTATTGTAAAGTGTTAACAATTTATAGCAACCTAAAATATGGAAGATATATCATTACATAAATACACACACATACATGAGATATTGTTATGCTCTGTGGTGTGTGTGGTGTTTCAGAAGAAATCTTCAGTTACTTCTTAATTAGCTGGGGAACAGAAAAAAAATGGAGTGAATGTGTTTCACTGAGAGAGAGAGAGAGAGAGAGAGAGAGAGGGAGTGAGAGAGAGAGAGATGGAATGTTAATCCAGCTTCATTAGCTCTGAACTCTGTCCTACTTTCTCTCATTATCTTGCTTTTTTCATCCTTTGCTCTGTCCCTCTCCCTCTCTTCCTCTCTCCTCCATCCTTAAACCTTAATGAAGAGGGTCTTTGTGAAAAGATGCTATTCTCAGAACGCAGCCGCTTATAAGTGTGAATAGTTTCTACTCAACTCAGTGTGCGTGTGTGTGTGTGTGTGTGTGCGTGCGTGTGTGTGCAGTATCCCCTTAAGGGATGTTGATTGCCATCTGCAATACTTAATGTTCTTTATGTCCAACTGAAAAGTAAACACCCGTGTATCCTCCCACACAGATGTGCAGGACAGGCAGAAAATGTGGAAGCAAGCAACGATTTCCAAAACTGCTAGGCAATTAAGTCAATTTGCAAAGCACAGCGTGTTCACTGACATTTAGTTTGACCTAAGAAATGGGTTCTTACCACCTCATTTTCCCCACAATGTCGTCGTTGCCAATTCCCATCCATTCCTTTCTGTTGTAGGACAGTTACACAATCTGGGAGGATAAATGCTAACACACACCACAACTTCTTTTCAAACCTTTTTTTTTCCTGCTACTTTTCATGTCACAGGGCAGCTTAACCAGCGCTTAAAAAGGAAAGCGCTAACCGCTCTGTTCTGGCCAAGTTCACAGATGCCTGAGATTGGCTAGCATCCCTCAAATCAACACAGGAGACATGTTGAACTCTGAGGGATGCCTCTCTGTAATAACAGCCAATCACAGTGCACTTAAAAATAAACCATCTTGCAAAGCTGAAGCCTGGGTTATAGTGTTGGAAATCAACCGGCACTTATGTACACAAGATGTTTAAAATGCATAATGCATAAGATTTGCTTAGATACGGTTAACAGTCTAAAGGAAGGTGACACCGATCAGCCATAACATTAAAACCACTGAGAGGTGACGTGAATAACATTGATTATCTCATTACAATGGCACCTGTCGAGGTATAAGATATATTAAGCAGCATGTGAACAGTCAGTTCTTAAAGATGATGTGTTTGAAAGCGTAAAGATGTAAAGCGGTGTAAAGCGGTGTAAAGATGTGAGGGTCTTTGACAAGAGCCAAATTGTAATGGCTAGATGTCTGGATCGGAGCATCTCCAAAGCAGCAGGTCTTGTGGTGTGTTCACGCTATGCAGTGGTTAGTACCTCCCAAAAGTGGTCCAAGGAAGGACACCCGCTGAACCGGCGACAGAGTCATGGGCTCCCAAGGCTCACTGATGTGCGTAGGAAGTGATGTCTAGCCCGTCTAGTCCGATCCCACAGATGAGCTACTGTAGCACAAATTGCAGTTCATGCTAGCTATGATACAAATAGTTACAATTATGTTTAATAACGTGTATTTTTAATTTAAATGAAAGAAAAATATAGCTGATAGTTTAACGGTGTAATTATATTGCAAATCAGGTATCCATAAAAACTATATGTTTATTACAGATCTACTGTCAATTATAAACTTCACAGACTGCAGCTTTAACACACAAAAACATGCAGAGAATTCACATAGAAAGCACAGACACTCTGTAATGCACATGTGAGAATACCAAACACACTTACACAGAACCACACTGTGTGTGTGTGTTTGTGTGTGTGTGTGTGTGTGCGTGTGTGTGTGTGTGTGTGTAGTTAGTAGGTCAAAATTGGATTAGAAAGCCTGAGTCTCTGCAGAAGAGTGAAAACCATGAAACAGAGTGGGCACCGAGGACAGAGTGTGCTCTGTTTATGTGTGTGTGTGTGTGTGTGTGTGTTTGTGTGTGTGTCCATTCCTTCGAGAAGATAGTCTAAAACTATATCTAAAAGAAGCAATTCCCAGCTTGAAAAGAGAGAGTGGGAACAGAACAGAAAGAAAAACCAAGTTTGTGTGTGTGTGTGTGTGTGTGTGCACGAGAGAGATAGAGTGAGAATGTGCGTGAGCGCCAGATCTAGTACAGAACAGACGGCTGGACAAACACCCATGTTTGGTAGAGAATTTTTTTTGTCAGGACGCCATTAGGCATCAGAACAGGAGATCATAACGACTGAGACGACCCACTTAATTAGTCTGCATCAGAGTAAATGTTAGTAAATATTAGTAAATGTTTTTCTCTCATACAGCATTAGATTCTGAGTTAATACGCCATTACTAAACAGTCTGGTAATGCACTGGCTCCAACATTTGGGTCTGAGCAGTGCATTAGTGAAAGTGTGTGTATGTGAATATGCCTGGCATTGCATTAAGATGTTACTCAGACTCATATTGTGTGTGTGTGTGTGTGTGTTGCGTTCAGAACCACATCATAAACAGACGGCAGATATCGTATCCTGTCTTGAATCGTCTGTATAGCGGTTAGAATATAATGTAATTAATGTAATGTTTCCATCACTGGTAATCCATAATATCTGCTATAGTGTTAAATGTCATCATATCTTACATCACCTGCTCATTTTTACTACTAAGTATTTGATAGAGAGAGAGATTCTCTAGGTATCATGTGTTTACAATTCCTACAGATGGGTGATCAATTAAAGGAAAAACCTGATGGCTGTGTTGTATTGTGGGAGGCAGCTATTTATTCACGTGTTCACGTGTCCCCTTAATTAGAATTAGATGGACGCATCTCTGCAAGTCAATACAACGTTGTTCTGAACGGTCACCTTTATCCTATGCTGAAACATTTCTAACCTAACACGAGTGGACTCGTATTCCATATACAGGACAGGAGGGTTCACAGAATGGATGGACTGAAAATTATATGAATCAAATTCTGTGGAATGTCATTTAACATTTATCCAAAAATACAATGAATTATTTCATTTAATCTTACCTAAAACTCTCTTCCTGCAAAGTTCATGTTGGGGAATGAGCCAGCTTAACTGTCAAAATATCTAAATCCTTACTAAGTAAGTGTGAGTTTCTCACTCAGTGAATGCCATGCTTTGAATGATTATGTGTAGGCTGTGACAAAACTGAGATTAGCCTAAACAAATCAGATATGTACTTTCAAAATGTATGCAATATTCCTTCACTGCATTCGTTTCAAACAAATTATTTTGTTTGGCGTTTTTTCTATGTTTTTTCCCTAATTTAGTCTTGGCTATTTCCCACCCACCAATCAGGTCTCCCCTATTATACAGCAACTAAAACCTGCTGAAGGTTTAACACACGCTTCCTGTGAGACACGTAAAGCCAGTGAACTGTATATTTTCCAACTTCTGCTCATGGTGCATCAGCGTAACACACTCAGAGGAAAAAACTACCTGCCCCCTTCTGCATGCATGAGTTTAAAGATGCCTATAATGGGATAGCGGCAATTTGATTGACAAGGGAGAGAGTGTATGCAACCACTTGGACTCTGGGCCACTGATGGCCATGACATCGCCGGGATTCACACTAATGCTCTTCTGAGGATAGGAGGAATGCTTTTCTGTTGCACCACTCAGGAGCAGAATGACATTAAACACAATTTACTCAATTTTCACTTTTGGGGTAACTAGACAATTTTTAGCAAAAAATAAATAAACAACCTAGTACAAATTTTTTTTTAAAATATTCTGCTCTCGTGGATATCAAACAATTGCAAACAAAATTCAGGTTTATCCCAAAAAAATATTTGTTAAATATAGGTGTGCAACAATTATTGGCACTCCTCTATACAGAATCTCTCTGGATCCTTCAAATTTCAAGGTCCATGCTGGTGGACTCCCCCTTCAGTTCAGCCCACAGGTTTTCTAGGGGTTTCAAGTCGGGGGACTGGAATGGCATGGCCTTGATTTTGTTGTCAGTAAACCATTTTTGTGTTGATTTTGATGTATGTTTTGGATCATTGTCTTGCTGAAAGATCCAACCATGGCCCATTTAAAACTTTCTGGCATTTCCAATTGACTGGAACTTCTTAATTATTGCCCTGATGGTGGAAATGGGCATTTTGGCAATGCTTTTGCTATTTTCTTATAACCACTTCCCATTTTGTGAAGCTCAACAACCTTTTGCTGCACATCACAGCTTTATTCCATGGTCTCACCCATTGTTATGAATGACTACGGGAACTGTCCCTATTTGTTACCTCATTTTTAAAAACAGGAAGTCATGGGTGAACAAGTCATTCCTTTTCCTAGTTATAGGGTGCAAATACATACACACACACACACACATATATATATATATATTTATTTATTTATTATTTATAAACCTATGTTGTGTTTGCAATTGTTTGATATCCATGAGAGCAGAGTATTTTGGTGATTTTTTTTTAAACAAAATAACAAAAGGTCAAACAATAAATCTTTCTTTTTTTTCTCATATTTACCAAGGGTGCCAATATTATTAGAGGGCACTGTATGTGATTGTATTTGAAAAATTATAACTTGATGTCCAGGTGTCTATTATGTCCACCTTTAATTATGATTAAACACATTAAACACAATTTTCTTCCTTTTCACTTTTGGGGAAACTAGACTGTGAAATGCTTTAACTTTATTTCTGGTACATGCAAAAGGGAAACATTTCCGTTCAGGACATCATGTCATTTTCAGGACTATATAGTAGAAAATTTGTGACGTCTTCTGCAGTTTACAACTAAAGTGTTGCCTGTTACTAAATCTAGATTGTTTCTATGTGCCAGGGCACTGGTGTTTGTGGTTCATGGGGCTGGAGAGCACTGCAGCGTGTATGCCGACGTCGCTCACACACTGACCCAACACTCCCTGTTTGTGTTCGCCCATGACCATGGTGAGTGACATCCTAAGAATCCAAAAAAAAATGATCCATGCACATTTATAGAACAGGAACAGCAGGCTTAATCCTAGGGTTTTTGTTTTTTCATACAGTTAGCGCGTATGGAAGTTAAGCTCTATTATGAGTGTGAATCACTTGAACAGGCGGAGTATTGAAGAAAGAGAAGCAAATCACACAGCTGTATTTGATTGATTACATGCTGTTCTGCACTTGACGTGCCTGTCATGACTCATGCTTAGAGATACACTGCCAATGCCTGCACACACACACACACACACACACTCATACACATACTCACAAACACAAATACACAGCTATACAAAAATGAATCAATATGAAGTGTCAAAAGATTAGAAAGATAGTGGGGGGGAGAGGACAATACAACCGAGAGGACAAGTGAGAAAACAAGAGAGAGTAGGGAAGATGAAAGATGAAAAGGGAAAGAGGGGGTGAAGCATATCGAGGGAAAATATCAAGTGTACGTGCCCAGAATATTTTAAATGTCACTTAATGTTGGAGTGCCATGGTAACTAATGATTCACACAACAAAACCGTGTTCCAAGATAGAGGTGTGTGTGTGTGTGTGTGTGTGTGTGTGTGTGTGTGTGTGTGTGTGTGTGTGTGTGTGTGTGTGTGATTACTGGAACACGGTGTGTCGGGTCTCGTACTGTGTAGACACCTCTATTGAAAATCATAGGAGGCTCCATTAGACATGCAATTTTCCTCTCGGTGGGTTTCACTTCACCCTCTCTTACACTTCCACCCTCTTTTCTTCTCTCCCTTTGTTCATTTCAGCGTCTGTTCCTTCACTTATTCTCAGTTATATTATTAACGTGTGGGTGTCTGTCACAGCCGAGAGATCATTTTTTTTCATCCTCTTAATTTCACTTAATTCCCCTAATACATTTTTGATTAACGTTCTCTCTCTCTTTCCCTCTCTCTCTCTCTCTCTCTCTCTTGTTCTCGCAGTGGGCCATGGGCAGAGCGAAGGGGAGAGGATGAATATTAAAAACTTTCAGATCTACATCAGAGACTGTCTTCAGCACATTGACCTGATGAGAACGCGCTACCCCAACTTGCCTATCTTCATCCTTGGCCACTCGATGGTGAGATACACATTGCACATCCAGCCACCTGCATCCCGATCTTGTCAATACGCCTTGATTATGTCCTTAATCATGCTCTACTCTCTTTCCTGTTTCATCCTTTTAAGGGCTGGGATGATGAGCATTTTTCACAAATCGATAAAACGTTTAGTATGAACATTATTATTATTATTATTATTATTATTATTATTATTATTATTGGGGCGGCTGTGGCTCAGTCGGTAGAGCGGGTTGTCCACTAATCCACTAACCGTGGGGTTGGTGGTTTGAATCCCGGCCCGGGTGATCCCATGCCGAAGTGTCCTTGGGCAAGACACTGAACCCTAAGTTGCCCCCAATGGCAAGCTAGCACCTTGCATGGCAGCTCTGCTACCATTGGTGTGTGAATGTGCTCTCATTAGTAAGTCGCTTGTAAATGATATTTCTGTAAAGCTGCTTTGAGACAATGTACCATTGTAAAAAGCGCTATATAAATTATTATTATTATTATTATTATTATTATTTACAACAGAATGTATTTTTCAGGGCAGCATGGTGGTGCAGAAGGTAGCGTTGCTCCCTCAAAGCTCCAGGGTCCCAAGAGTTCAGGTTATTGTCTGTAGTTTCACATGATCTCCCTGTGTTTATTTGGGTTTCATCTGGGATCTCTAGTTTTCTCCTGCTTCAGAAAAAACATGGAGTTAGGTGTATAAAGTACTCTAAATTGCCCAAAGGCATGAAAGTGTATGTGATGCCCTGCGATGGGCTGGCGTCCCATCCAGTGTGTATTCATGCCACATACCCTGTGTTCTCGTGATAGACTCCAGGTCTACCATGACCCTGACTAGGGTAAAGAGCGTACTGAAGATGAATGAACAAATATAGTTTTTAGTTCAACATTCAGTATGTCTAGCATGTTTCTATTTACATCCAATGGGGCAACAAAGCCTTAACCTTCAGGTACAATATACTTGAGTTCAATAGAAACTGTGTAAAGCATATACATACACAGGTCTTCAGCAATCAAGGCCAGCCCCAAGTGACCCCAAAGAGCACAGCACACACAGCCTTCGTAATGAATAAAGGCTTTATATGTTAATTGACTCTCTCCCGACTGTCAAAAACGAATCCAGTTACTACAGCATCCGCATTTTTGTTTGTGATATCTTTATCTCTCAGAATAGCATGGGACTTGTTGCTGTTTAATTGAGTGTGTACTCAAGGTAACTGAATTCTCTGTGTATCCCTTTCTGTTTTGCAATGTAATTTATGTGTGTATAATTTCTTCAGTCGTTAGACTATTTTGCGATTTGTTTTGGTCTATTGATTGGCCTATTTTACTCAACTGTTGTGTTTTTCTGTTTTTTGACCCTGGTCTTCTGTCTTTATGAGTAAGGATTAATCTTTGTGTCAGCTTGTGTTTTAACACCAGCCAAAAACTTTCATTATGACTCGTGTATTTCCCAGTAATAAACACTCTTTGAGTATGTAGTTTGGTTCTACCTCAAACCGTCATACCCACACTTTCATAAACGTGCTAAAGGAAAAGGGTGTAAGACTGTTTGTGGTTACATTTGCTAGTATGCAGAACATACACTCAGCATCCATCTATACACATGAATGGTGCGAAAATCAAAAAACATCCTGTGTGTAGAGGGTCTGCAGACTGAAACACCTTGTTGATGAGAGAGAGGAGAATGTCCAGACTGGTCTGAGCTGACAGGAAGTCTATAGTAAGAACTGTCACTTGTTTGATCTTTTTTGTTTTTTGCACCATTCTGTGTGAGCTCTTGAGATTGTTGTATGTGAAATTCGCAGGAGATCAGCAGGTTTCTGAAATACTCAACCCAAGCCTTCTAGCACCAGCAGAGTCACAGAGATCAGAGAGATCATACTTTTTCCGCATTCTGATCTTTGATGTGAACATTAACTGATGCTCTTGACTTGTATCTGCATGATTTTATGCATTGTGCTGCTGTCACATGATTGGCTGATTGGATAACTGCATAAAGGAACAGGTGTACAAGCATTCCTAATAAAATGGACAGTGATTGTATGTCAAATGTTTGAGTGCTCTTCCAAGAACTGCTTTATTTTATCAGATGACAAGGCAAACCGTTTAAATTTTACTGGAAATAACCAGTTAACTATTAACTTGGTAGTCGACAGAGACATGTGGACCTTTCGTTACCTTTGGATCTATTTGCCAGTGATCTTTGGGATTAAAGGCCCATGTATACTTCCATCAGAACAGGCAAGTTCTGATGCCTTCAGAGCAACAGAAAAGCATTTTGGGATGGGACAGCACATGATAGTCCAAAAAAGTCGCTCTCCGACACCAAAGTGTCCAAACTGCCCGTCCACCTCCATTGTGATTGGCCAGTAGAGGCGTGTGAATGTACTGGGGCGGGGGCGGGGGTGGGGGCGTAAACCATTCACTTCTCTGACAGTATGTCTCAAACCCTCTTCTCAAATGCACTTATTAGAGAAAGTGTTGTCTGTGGCAAATTATCTATTCTGTTAAGTGCATTTCTTCTGGAATGGAGTGGAAGCTTTGTTCTTTTTAATGCAATCAGCTTCCAAATATTCATTTTGGCATTACTATTTTATTGACCAAGGAGTAGGAACAGGTGCTACATCATTTCATTTTCATATTCTGTGCTGTTGAACAGGTGGATGTATTAAATGTTTTAGATAGTGTTTATTTCAATCACGCCATAATTAAAATAGTTTAATAAGTTGGTAAGTTGGAGCTGCTTTTTTCTTTCAAGGTATTTGCAGTTAGAACTGTTTATACAGAATTCAGGGACTTGTAATGTGAGAAGTTGGAGAAGAGTTCTGCATTAATCATGCTCCAAGAATACATCAAAAGTCATGCTTTGTCCTTTTTTTTGCTTTATGATTTTTTTTTTGAGGTACAGTGGTGGCTTGGCGGTTAAGGCTACTGATCAGGTACTGACCCGACTGAAATGCTACTGACTGGGTTACTGATCGTAATGTCGGTGGTTCAAGCCCCAGCACTGCCAAGTTGCCACTGTTGAGGCTCTTAATCCTCTCTGCTCCAGGGGCACTGTATCATTGCTGACCCTGTGCTCTGACCCCAAATTCCTGACATGCTGGGTATGCGAAGAAAACAATTTCACTGTGCATATGTATATGTGCTCAATAACGACTCATTATCATTATCATTATAAATGTTTTCCATTAGATTATGCAACAGTCTTCCTCAGATGAGGCAGCAGCAGAAACAGCAACATCCTCACCTTTGTGGTTAGTGGTGCCTTAGTGGTTAGCATGTTTGCCTCGCACCTCCAGGATTGGTGGTTCAATTCCTGCCTGCACCCTGTGTGTGTGTGTGGAGTTAGTATGTTCTCTCTGTGCTTCGAGAGTTTTCCTCTGAGTACTCCAGTCTAAAGACATAGGCTGATTAGCATTTCCAAATTGTCCATTGTGTGTGTGATTGTGCCTTGCAATGGGTTGACACAACCCTGGGATAAGCTCCAGGCTTCCTGTGACCCTGTATAGGATATACACTACCCGCCCTCCTCTTTCTGATGGACTGCTAAAGTTCTAGTTTACTGACATTCATATCAGGCTTTCTTAAGCACTCTGACAAAGTATAACTAACTGCCTAAGCTGAGTGAGGTGCTTATGATTGGCTATACTGTTTCAGGAGATCAGCAAGATATGCTAGAGCTAAACCATTTAGAGGACTGTACAGTTAATGCAGAACTTAATAAGCAGCCAGGGTAAATGGAATAAAGCTGTGGTAATGTGCTTTGACTGTGTTTTCCTCCTAAGGATGTGAACTATTGCATTCAAAACTAGCTAAAGCTGAAAGATAGTGGGGCAGACAGCCAGTAGCACACTGCTGTAGTCCAAACTACATGTTAAAAAGGAAGCATTTACTAGCTTATTTTTATTTTGCCGATACCTCTCAGATTATAATGTTTTAGAGACATTACAGTTGCAATCAAAATTATTCAACCCCCATTGCAAAATTGACAGACTTTCAGCTGTTTGCAATGAACAAATCAAGCAAAAGCAATTGAAATAGTTCAACACAAAGAATGCTTCAAGTGTTTTCCCCAAATTCACATGAAAAATAAAATTATAATGACTTCTCCCATTTCAAAATTATTCAACCCCCTGAATAGAATGTTTGTTCATTCCAAACAGCTGAAAGTCTGTAAATTTTGACAATAAACCTGATTTGCAATGGGGGTTAAATAATTTTGATTGCAACTGTACATACTGTATATGGGAATCAAATGAAACACCAGCCTCAGGAGCTGCAAAAAATGTCCTTTGCTTTTAGTGTGGTTGTAGTTCTCATGGTCTAAGATATTTATATTAATAATTTATTTTTGATAGAATTATCCTTACCAAACCTGTGGGGTAAATGAATTTGGGTATGGATACATGTTCATCACACACACACACAAAGACAGACTGGCTGGGTGTTCCTCCTCTGCATGCCAGCAGCACTCCGTCATGGAGCCACTTCACTGTTTTCATTCCATTAAAGGCTGTGTTTCTCCATCTGTCCCACAGAGTAGAATATATTTTACCTCAGATTAGGATTTGTCTGTGTGACATCGAAGTATGTCAAAATATTTTAGAACATCTTTGAGTAATTACTCGTGGCATCAATGACTTTCTGGAATTAGACCCAGCTGGCCCTATGAATCATGTCTGTTATAACTTACATTATTTTTACTATTAGAGGTGAATTAATACCTTTTTTTCTGACCAAGTAGTTGCCATGCTAGCAAACTCCTCATGCTGAATTTATATTTACAATGTTTAAACAGTGTTTTTTATATATAAAAAGCATGATGGTGGCCAACCTGAGTATAAACCAGTATCAGCGAGTGTGTTTATTCAAATTGAGTCTAGCAAAGTGTACATCCTGACAAGCGAAGGGTTTGCAGAAATGAAGTTCTGTCCTGCATGACAGTTCCTCTGCATGCTTGTTTCACTTTTTCATGTTAACAACTTCCCACCTTTCCAGCCTTTGTATGCACTCAGGTTGCACACCCTCATGCCCTCTATTTAAAAAAAAAAAAAAAAACATGTTTTAATGCCCTTTTATCAGGTTACTTGAAGTGTAGGAACATGCTGCGGTACCGCCTCTTGATATTTTGCTGCCTGCTTTGCTTTGATCATTAACTTTGATCACAGGGTCGGAACGAGGGAGCCTCGATGTGTCACTGGAGGAGTGGGGGAGGGGGGGTTGTGGGCTACCTCGTCCACCTCGCTAAAATAATAATCATCATTTTAAAGAATTATGTACCATATACTTTCCTTATAATTGTGGATGCAGTGTATTTGATCAGACTCCTTTCCCGGACCTCCCTGGGTAATTAAAGGTGGTGACAGCTGGGTAATTTTGGGTTGTGAGTAGTGTAAAGAGAGGCTTACATTTCATATGACCTTAGCCAAGAATTATTACAATAATAATAATAATAATAATAATACCATTTAACTAAACCTATTTTTAAGCAAAGATTCAGCGTGGTGCCCTAAAAACCATCATGTCATCACCCGACGATGCTAAAGAGCAAGGGAACGCATAAGGCACTCGAGTAAATAATAATGAGCAGTACTGGTCATATAACCACATACTAGTGACATCTTACCTTTAGAAAAGCTGCAGGCAATGAGTGGAAGTGTTAAACTTTCTCAGAACGAGGTCTTTCCATTCGTTACGAAATTTCCATTATTGTTGAATTATCATGCTAAGCGTTAAATGTTTAAGACAAAGTCAGCTTTGCAATGTTTGCTCTCATGACGGCACTCAACAACACAGCGCTTACGTCATTGTCGTAATAGCAGCGTGTATGTGTATGCAATTGGCTGATTATGATTTTTGTCATGACGTTAAGTATTTTTTTTGTCAACGTCTACTCTTCATTCATAAACAGTATTTATGAAAAAACTAAATATTTGCAAAATTGCTTTAAAAAAAATATTGAATTATTAATACTTCAAGAAGTAAGACAGCACAGTGGCGTGGTGCTGAGTCCCAGTGGTGAAATCGTGTTCGGGGTGTGGGTGTTTACCAGAGGTAAGGGGCCACAGTGGCCAAGGTGGCCTGGCCGGGCCCCCTGGGGCCGTCTCATGGCGCCGACTCTGTTTGATCATCATGCAATATATTGAGATCGATGATATTTTGTGCTGTCTGTTTATTAGCACAACAGTATACACTAGGCTTACATCATATAATAGTATGTTTTTGTCAGGTGACAGGCAGGTTTGGATGCATGTGCAGGTTTGTTGAAAATAACCAGGGTAGGCAAATGGTGTGTTCAAGTCATGTCAGAAAGATCGTATTTATGAATTAAACACACATGAACACCATCACCAAGTCGTAGTTACGAATGGAAAACTCAGGATTTTGTTTGAGCGCCGAGTTGGGGACGTGTCAGTAAGAAAACATGGTGGAATCAATAGGTGCAACATCTACAGCTGATGTTAAAGTTATTGAAATGGAACGTTCACTCATCTGAGAAACTGATTACAGTTATTATGTGTTTGATAGATGCAGCAAGTCAATGTCAGGCTTTTTTATTTACAATAAAACAAGCTAATTGCCTGCACAAACTACAATAGCATTGTACAATTACGCTATAACATGTAATGATAAAGTTTCCAGTGGTTTCATAAATTGATTAAAAACATAAAAAAAAGCCAAACACACCCCATGCGAAAACCTTGCTATATTTTTTTTGTAGTTAATTAAGAATATGTACGCCGCCATCTTCCCCCAACCAAAGTGACTTGAGACCTGGTGTCGTAATTACGAATTCCCAACTCTTAAATACGAACTTCCAAGGACGACTTGAATGCACAGATTGTCAAGTGATCTACAAACTGATTAAACAATGAAGAGACAAACTCGATAGCATGGTATTAGCGATGTCGTATCATTGTGTTATATGGTACAGGTATTTCAGTTTGCATTTGTTTTGCAGATTCTAAAAAATATATTTTTATGTTGACTACTGTGTTTGTAATGATGAATGCCCACTATACGTCACAAACACCACAAGACCAAAATAAAAAGGTAATCCGTCCTATCGTGGCCAGTAATTCAAACAAAGATGAAATGCTGGAATGTGATCAACAATTATCGTACTGTTGGGGGTTTCTAATGTTGTCTGGCAAATACAGCTTTCACCTATTGAGTTTTCAAACTGCTTTGTGTTGCAAAAATATTAAAAGAATGCTTTATTATTCTTTAAAAGAATAAAAGCAAGTTAGAGATACCTGTTCTGTGGAGTTGAGTTGAATAGACTTGGATAAAAATTTGTACACCTTTTGTCTCATATGTTTTGGGTAGTTGTGGTAGCCACAAGTTGATGTCATGTTTTTGAGCTGAAGCCTGTCGAGGTTGTCAGAAAGTAAGGGTGGATGCTTCAGTGTTTTAATAATAGAACTTGTTTTTTGGGAACACCTCTTTGCTAATGTTTATAAAGAAGGACGTGACTGTGAACCTGTATATAGTGTTCTGCTAACGTATTATAATAATTATATATATATATATATATATATATATATATATATATATATATATATATATATATATAAGACATGTATAAGAGTTTTTACGTCACTAACTAACTAATCATGAACTGCATTTATACTGCATGAAAAGAGCTGTGATTGGACCAATAGACTCCTGTATGTGCCACTGAAGTTTCGGACTTATTCAGAAATATACTGGCTGGGAGTGTTAAATTGCACACATCCGTATACACCCAATTATATTCCATTTTGGGTGTATAGTAACTCACGTGGCTATTTGTTGCCATGGAAGATAATCCTGTCAGGGGAGATTTTTACACTCAATTGATAATTAAGATTTCTATCCTCTTGTTAATTCAACTCAAACTGGATTGGTTGCCCTTAAACTTAACCTACCCTGAAATCCTGACAGCCATTGGGCCACTGCATTGGCTTTCATTTTATTGATTACATTTAATTAAGCCCATTCCAAAGTCTTGATAGATATTGGGTCACTACACGCATTGGCTTGACTTAAAATTCAGCCCACCGAAAACCACAGCTTTAGCTTATACACCTTGCTACAGGCCTTCAATCAATATTGCTCACGACATAAATTCTGAGACAATAATTTGGCTTTAAATATCTTTATTAAAAGGACAAAATATACAAAATAAAAGGAATAGCATGGAACGTCCGAAATATAACATCAATAAAATGTGAAATAACAAGAATGATAAAATATCCAAATTAAAATAAAATATGCATATATAAATACAATTAAAATACAAATATAATGCTCATAAAAGGAGAAAAAAAACCAAACAGCTGAAAAATCTAAAACAATAACAGGTGGTACAATCAGGCTTCAGTAAATGAACTCCTCTCTGACTCTGTCTCACTTTCCATCATATGAAAGTGATGAGTGCCAGAATAGCGTGGGCATCCAGCCTTTTCTCTAGTTCCTGGCACAGAGCTGACAGTTGTGGGCTTCACTGTGCTTGTGGTTTAACAACCCATACCTGCCTCCCATCAACAGCCCCATCTTATTCATTGGACATCATGTTGTCTCCCACAGTTCTCTTTCCAAATCTGTCTGCAGGACTCCTGGACTCTAGCAACTGCAAAACATAACAGTAACTTAACCATTGACAACCACCAAATGGCTAACAGCATTTCGAAAAGAATAAGCTAAATCAACTACATCAATCTTCCTTAATTACTTACACTTCTCTTTCTTTGCTTGCTTTTGGCCAGTTTTAACAGAGTTTCTCAGCTCTGCTTTTTCAAGCTTATCCGTCGAATGTTTCCTCCTTAGAGATTCATAATATGTCTTGCAGGATGCTGAACAGAACAAAAATATATTATTAGTAACAGAAGACACGTCATTAGATGTACAATCAGTATGTGTATAGAATGAATACAATCCCTGACATACTACATCCGCCATGTTGGCATTGTCATGTGACCTTCAACATCATCATACATACAAAAACCTTAAGGGGACCACCAGATTAAAGCAACCGCATTAACGGCAAAATGCACATCAGGAAAGTTAATTGAATTAGTAATGTAATGTGGGCAGGGTTAACTTCGTAGGCTGAGGTAAATTCGTTGCCATTAGCTTGGCCGGATAAGGCATGATGGAGATCACAGAAAAGGTTTCAAACGCTGTAACCACTGTTTTCTTGTTTAAACCTTTAACAAGTTAACAGTTTTTTTGGGGTATTGTTTAAGCGAGTCCTGTTTAACCAAGGTTTAATACTTAAAAAGAGCCGACGCTGATTTTTTTTCTGAACTCGTTTGCACCAGTCCCATTGCATTATGGGATTTTTGACTCGCATTGTGTTCGCATCAGTTGCACACTGTAAAATCTCACCAGAAGCAGTTTCTCACCTTGGAGGAATTTTAGCCCATTCCTCAGTACAGAAAACTTCAACTCTGGGATGATGTGGGGTTGCAGAAATGTAGAAAATTCTAAAAAAAATTATTAAAAAAAAAAATTCCAATTCACAAAATTTCACACACCACTGTATATGTCTTTTTTTGTAAAATATCAACACATTTATATTATATTTTTATATAATTTTTTTCTGTCTATTTTTTATCTG
This sequence comes from Noturus placidus, assembly GCA_022414735.1. Classification (NCBI taxonomy): domain Eukaryota; kingdom Metazoa; phylum Chordata; class Actinopteri; order Siluriformes; family Ictaluridae; genus Noturus; species Noturus placidus. The sequence continues at coordinate 85,291 of JAFFST010044700.1, read as the reverse complement.
AGCTTGAGTTTTTTACTATAGAAACTATAAAGGATTAGAATGAGCAGATTAATATAAACATACTATATCATTTTAATTAAAACCTTCTGACCAATCAGATTTGGAAATTCAACAGTGCTGTGCTATAAGAATATAGTAAAAGCTCATAGATGTCCTATACATTATTATTATTCTTATTCTTATTAATATGATCATTATTATTATTAATATTGTTGTTGTTGTTGTTGGAGTTGGTGTTAGTGTTGGTATAAAATATGGCAAATAGGGCAAATCATAGGACACAGTTTCTAAAGTCTATTTCTCATGATTACCACATGGCTCATTCACAACACAGTACACTAATATAACAGTACAGTCTCTTCATTCGGTCTTTGCATAGCTCAGCATTCTCACATTTCAGTCTTGAACCCACAGCATTTTAATCCCACATCATTTTTTAGCTTGTTCTTCATTCTTTTTTTTTATTAGTATGATGAGTTGTATCATTTATTTCCTGTAGCCTCTATATTTTCTTCTAATCTACTTTTTCTTTCAATCTCGTATAATGTCAAATTGTTAGACTCTTACATAAGCGTTAATAAGCATTATGGGGCCACTAAGACAATGCAGCTATTTATTCCCAATAGCTGTGTATGTGTGTGTGTGTGTGTGTGTGTGTGTGTGTGTGTGTAAGAGAGGCAAAGAGAGACTGCTCTGTTCTCGTTTCTGCAATAGACTTGTTAAAAATGTTTTAAGTGTTAAACCTTTGTGTTTGCATACTTGGCTACATTTGTGTCAGCATGTGTTAAACAACAGTGCACATGTTGCGTGCAATATCAGCTCCTGTAGTTTGCCTTGGGATCTCAGAGGAACTGCCTGGACAAACAATGTTCTTCCTTTACATCACACACACCCTTAAAAGTTTCATAATCTAGTGTCAATCTAGTATCAAAGAGGATGTTGTGCTTATGGACATGTACATGTGCTTGAAATATTACTGGTTACATGTTAAATGAAATAACCATATCATTTTAAAGATCTCAGTAACGTGTGTGTGTGTGTGTGTGTGTGTGTGTGTGTGTGTGTGTTTGTGTGTGTGTATGTGTGTGTGTGTGTATTTGTGTACGTGTGTGTGTATTTGTGTATGTGTATTTGTGTACGTGTGCTAAGTAGTGCTTTGGTCCTGGGAACCTGTTTTAAGTCTGAAACTCACTTCATTAATATTCAGAGCATTAATATAGAACTACTGATCACAGCTAGAACAAAATGGCTGCCCAGTGGCACAAAGAATAGTAATGATTCCTTCTCATGTGCTTAATTTTTCTCACTCTCACGGTACATGTTATTTTCATTTTCCTGTATGCTTTTTCTTAAGCACCCTAAGACAACAGGTGCAAGAGGCCAAGTTCAGCAAGAGAACAGCCTCGGCTTGTTTTCTTTTCAAGCACCCTGATGTGTGTATTTGTATTTTACTACAGGGTGGTGCCATCTCTATTTTGACTGCATGTGAGAGGCCGCAGGATTTCGCCGGTGTGGTTCTGATAGCCCCCATGATCCAGATGAACCCAGAATCTGCCACACCCTTCAAGGTGGAAGTCCATCCTCACACACAAACACCCAGTTTTCTTCCATATTGATGTTACTGTGAGATGGCAGTGTTGTTTTTCTGTAGAAAAATGCCACTGTTGGTTTATTCCATCCATCCATCCATCTTCTATACCGCTTATCCTTCCTTCAGGGTCACGGGGAACCTGGAGACTATCCCCGGGAGCATCGGGCACAAGGCGGGGTACACCCTGGACAGGGTGCCAATCCATCGCAGGGCACAATCACATACACACTCACACACCCATTCATACACTACGGACACTTTAGACACGCCAATCATCCTACCATGCATGTCTTTGGACTGGGGAGGAAACCGGAGTGCCCGGAGGAAACCCCCACAGCACTGGGAGAACATGCAAACTCCACACACACAGGGCCACGGTGGGAACTGTTGGTTTATTTTCATTTATAAATGGCAGAAAATACATTTACGGTGAAAAGCAAAAGACCAAAATCAAAACAAAGGAAGAGAAGAATCAAACATTACAGACTGAAATATGCTGACATGGGTAACATGACTCACAGATCCAGGGTCCTAGTTTGAATCTGAGCTTGGATTATTGTCTATGTGGAGCTTTGCATGTTCTCCCAAGGTTCAAATGGGTTTCCACTGGGTCCTTTGGTTTCCTCCCACTGTACCAAAAAACACCCAAGATGGCGGGCTGGAGGTATTGATGATGAATGAAAGAATGAAAATGAAACATTGGTGATATGTTAGTATTGCTATTTCACAGCTTCAGCACTCAAGCCTGCACATACATTATTGTCTGTGTAGATTTTGGCTCGTTCTCCCCGTGTTGTGTCCACTTGGGTTTTTATCCTGGCTTTCAGGATGATTGGCTGCTAAAAGTAAACAAGTAATCTCATACAGCTAGTTTCATAAGTAAATCTTTCAAATGGCCGAGTGTATTCTCATCCAGGTCATAATTAACCTACGCAACACCAGTTTTACAAGTCATATAAAAATATATCAAATCTTAATGAGCCAAGAAGTGAAGGTATTAAAAATGTCCACAATCAGAATGAAAACCAAGGTATGAAGAATTAATTTATCTTCCACTGTCCAAAAGTCATCAAACAGCAAGGCAAAGATAAAGACTAGAATCAAAATCTAAGAGATTGGCAACTGGACACAGAGAATGTTGGCAGCTGACTAAGAAAGGAAAGAGGAGTGTATTTACGTTGATGATGAGAAGAATGCTGTGTGGGGGAAATGAGTAACAGGTGCCAGTGGTTAGTAAGTCAACAACACTAACCGCTAGAACATGGGTGAATATTTAAATATACAAGCCATGCTTCAGTCTCTGTATTATTCACCATGGTCACTTGGGGTTTGGTTTGTATATTTGTGCACATGGATAGGTTTCTCAGGCGGCACGGTGGCTTAGTGGTTAGCATGTTTGCCTCACACCTCCAGGGTTGAACGTTTGATTCCTTCCTCCACCATGTGTGTACAGAGTTTGCATGTTCTCCTCGTGCTTTGGGGGTTTCCTCCGGGTACTCTGGTTTTCCTCCCCCAATTTAAAGACATGCATTTGTAGGCTGATCTCTAAATTGTCTATAGTGTGTGAGTGTGTGTGCGATTGTGCCCCGCGATGGGTTGGCACCCCATTGAGAGTTTCCCCTGCCTTGTGCCCCGAGTCCCCTGAGATTGAACATGAACATTTCCAAAGGTTATACTTGGGAATTAGCAGCAGGGTTAGTGCTTGTGTTTTTTCTTACAACTTCATTTGTATTCAATGAAACAAAGTCCACGTAGACCTAATTTGTCGGAATTCGGATGAACATTTCACGAAATCAGAATCAAACAATCCTCAAGCCGTCTTTCAAAAACTAGTTGAACCTCGTTAAAAACATTGTTTGCAAGGAGTGCAATTGCAGTCAGTGCCATTGTCTTGTGCATACTGAATTCACTTACTGATTTGTTAAAATGAATATGAGTCTCATGAGGATCATTATTATATAGATTACCATGACAAATGTACCTGCAGGGTTTTTGTCTTCATTCTGTTGTCTCATGGTTTTATTTTTGTAACTTGTGACTGTGTGTGTATATATATATATATATATATATATGAAATTTCTCTGCCTATTGGTTCTGAATGGCACAGCTCAATTTCTTTTTTACAGAGAGACAAGAATTAAAATAGGGAATGTATTTAGGAAATGGAGGCCCTTCTATTATCTGGGCTTGTTTTACATTTTCTTCTGAAGTTCTTGAAACTTTTTTTTCTATGTCTAGTACCTTGTTACCTGTTATCTGTTGTAGGCTGACTCCTTCTGGTTGTCTGCAGGTTTTCATTGCTAAAGTCCTGAACCATATGGCTCCCAGCCTCGCTATTGGCTCCATCGATCCCAAGTCGGTCTCACGGGACCCAAACCAGGTAGTGAACTCGGAATGTGTGTGAAAGGTCATCTGTGCATGTAGGGCGGCCAAGTGTCAGCTGCGTGCATTGGTTTTCCATTTACAGCATTTTGGTAGTTCAGGAGTTTAACAAAGTTTATACACTATGGTTTTGACTAGTTCAATGAAAATAAAGTTACAATTTATTGCTTTCGTTTTGCCAAGCCTAAACCTTTCAGATATGAGGAACATAAGCAAACTCTTTATATATTTTGTGTGTGGTTTATTACATATAACACTCCCACTTGTTTCTCTTATCCAAGATACTGTACCATATCCAAGCCTGTTTTTTTCTTCTTAATATTCTAAAACATTTAATAAGTTGATATTTCTTACAGGCTTTAAGCCTCTTTAGACTGTTCTTTCTTTCTTTTTCTTTTTTTACATTTCATCTTGGAAATGATCGATCTGTATCATTTAAATATTGTTTTAGTAATGTAGTACAAAGGGTGCCAACAGCATAAGAGTTCATGCATCATGCCATTTGATAGGTAAATTAGTGCTTTAGCTCTGCAAATACAATCAAATAAACTTGTTTTCATAATGGAGCACCTGTCATCAGCAGGGACTGTGAGAATCGGATCAGCTGACTTGAATTGTAGGGTAGCTTTCATCACAGCAAAGCCAGCCCCAGGCTCTTTCAGACCCAGACAATTAAAGAAAGCTGAAGGTTGCTCATGTATCGACCACTGACAGCCTTTTTGAAATAGAAATCTTGACTACTGTTAGCAGGGAACAATACATTCAGCAACAATATAGATGTCATTTTTCTTGACACAAGTCAACTGCATTTATTTAATAGTATCTTGGGCATGAACTCAGGAGGTTCTCGTCAATTAGGCTTTGGAAAACATGCCCAGATGTAGCACCAATTGAATGCACATAGTTTGGAGGTTGTCTAGGTTATGATCTGGGAAGTATGCCAAAGCACTCTATATTCGAACCCGTACTATTGCATGAATTGATTAGTGGTATGGATGTATTTGTCACAGTGCAGAACATTATGATGGCCTGTGGGATAAACTAAGTGACAATATTGTAGCTTTTTTTCCTTAAAACTACCGTAAATGTCTGCTTCTTCTCTATGAATGACTCTATTCACTTGGCCTATCAAAGCAGAAATAACCGATTAAGGTACAAGACAGAGCTGTTCTTTTCTTTAACACACCTCTTACCCATTTAAACCTCTCAACAAAGCATTTAGAGTATGCAAGAGGGTGGATCTGAAGTCTTTGTTCAGGTTTTGTGCACTACTAGGAGTAAACAACAACTGGTCTAACTAGAATAAGAAAGGGAGTTTGGACAGGACCAAAGAGCAAAGGTGATACTCGAAGAACTGCTACAACACAAACACAGCAGTTACTTCCTGCTCAGAAAAATAAAGCATATACAATGTCAAGGTTTACGAATTCAAAGTTTTAAATTAGACTTCATATAGGATATACATCACAAAGATTAAAAATGAAACGGGTATATGATCTCTAATCCAGATGGAGTGAGTGACTGAGTGTGAGTGAAAGAGTGAGTACAAGCAGTATGACAAGCCAAGAATCTTGACAAAGCAATCATAGAGCACAAGACACACTATGCAACTTACATTTCAATTTTATATAGCCAAGATGTTTTACAAAACACCTCTCAGTCAGTAATATAAGCATATTCACATTAAATGCCTTTGATAAACCAATATATGTGACTGCATAATTTTCTGATGCTGTAACGAACCAGTGAGTAAAAGGCACCAACAATCACAATTGACTTCCTATTACACTATACACAGGAATAAGAAGAATAGGAAGACACCTTTTATCTGTCATATACATTACAGCACAGTGAAATTATTTTCTTACCATATCCCAGCTTGTTAGGTAGTTGGGGTCAGAGCACAGGCGCCCTTGGAGTAGAAGTCCTTAGGGTTAAAGACATTGCTCAAGGGTTCAGCAGCAGCATCTTGGTGGTGCTGGGGCTTAAACCCATGACATTCTGAGCAGTAATCCAGATTCTAAACCATTGAGCCACCACTGCCCTTATACATACAGTATACACACAGATTTGGCCTCCAAATTCCCAAGATCTCAATCTAATCGAGCATCTCTGGGAAGTGCTGGACACACAGTCAGATAAACAGATGGACGGACGGATGGACAGACGGACAGACAGACAGACAGACACTGTTTGTCCAATAGATGTGTGCCCACCAATATCACATGTTGGTGCATATCTTCTGAGATATGTATGTTGATTAACACAGGATTTAAAATACTTGAATCAGACATTTCTGCCCCGGAATACACATGTATTATGATTATAATTTCATTTGAATGTTGAAATTCTTTCTTGCAGCTCTATCATGGTTTTTTTTTTAACCTAAGGCTAACAAGCAAAACTAAATTTGACATGGTATACCAAAAAAAAAACTAAAACAGGTACAGTATTTTTTTCTACTGTCATATGGCTGTCTCAACCAACTAGAATATGTCTATAAATAAAACTATGAGCAGAAAGTTATTAACATATGTGTGGCATCCTGGGAAATGCCTGTGGATGAAAAAATGTATGTGGTAAATATTTGGCACTCTTTTATACATGTAGTTCTGAAAACTACAGGCTTTCCTGAAGTGTAATACGTTTCTCTTTTGCAGAGATTTGGTGTTTTAAAAATCTCGTTATCCCCAAGAGCAAAAGGGAGAAAATTGCATTTTAAAGATTCCATTTCCACACTGCAGGACCATCACAGACAATCTGACAGCTGGTATCTGATTTCAAACTTATGTGATTAGGGTTATGTCTGTTTTGCTATGGCACATATTGATCACATGGAACACATTGATCAAAGCGTGACATCACAGAAAAATCACATTTTAGTCAACTTCAGGCAGACTGACGGTATATATTGCTGCGTTTGTTAAACACGCTCCTCGACCAACTTGCTCTTTGCGTCAGGCAGTCAAGGCAAGGTTAGAAAATGAGTTTAGAAAAACTTTTCCACATCATTAATAAAAAACATTTATGGTTTCCGAAAGTTGATGTGTTAAAGTACAGTACAGTATTTTATAGACCGAAAAAACTTATTTTGGTGAAAACCCAATTTTCCCCAGACTTCAACCACAATGATATTAGACATGTTTTCCCAGACCACCACACATGTGTTTTGATTTATTTTTGGGATCATGCTTCAAAGGCTCACATTTAGAAAAATCTGACTGTGGTTATATTGAGTTCCATGTGTTGAAAGTCTGGTCATTGTATTATTCTAAATAAGTTGAAGTTATTGCTACAGTCGATCTGAACACAGTTCCCCTCATGTGCTGCAGGTGCAGGCATATGAATCAGATGAGCTGGTTTATCACGGAAGGATGCGTGTATCGTTTGGAATGCAGCTGATGGCTGCTTCAAGCCGCGTCGAAACAGAGCTTCCTAACATATCCTGGCCTTTCCTGCTTCTGCATGGAACTGCTGACAAGCTCTGTGATATCAGAGGATCCCATCTCATGTACAACCAAGCTAAGAGCGCAGACAAAAAATTGAAGGTATGCAGTACATTTTAAATTTAAGGCAAACAAACCAACCTAAACACCAGTTTGAAGTGTTATGACCAGAAACTGAAACTGAATTATACTCCACTTATTAAAATCCTATGACTTTTAGGGGCTTAATGGTTTGCTTCACACCTCTGGGGTTGGGGGTTTGATTCTCGCCTCCGCCCTGTGCGCGTGGAGCATGCATGTTCTCTCCATGCTTAGGAGGTTTCCTCCATGTACTCTGGTTTCCTCTCACAGGCCAAAGACATAAATTGTAGGTTGATTGGCACTTCCAAATTGTCTATAGTGTGTGAACGGGAGTGTGAATGTGTGCTCTGGAATTGGGTTGGCACCCTGTCCAGACTGTCCCCCTCCATGTGCCCAAAGTCTCCTGGGATGGGCTCCAGGCTCCACATACCCCTGTGTAGAACTAATTTAGAGGTTTCACAGCAACAGGGGGGAATACTTATGTAATCACAACTTTTCAAGATTTTTATTTTTAAATCATTTTGCAAACTATATTAATTTCTGGGGGCACGTAGTTTAGTTTAGTTTAGTGGCTAGCATGTTTGCTCACACCTCCAGGGTTGAGGGTTCGCCGGGTGACCCTATGCCCCCTGGAATAGGCTCCAGGTTCCCGCGACCAAGTAAGGATAAGTGTACAGAAAATGGGTGGGTGGATGGATGGATGTATGGATGGATGGTTATTAATTTTAGCCACCCACTTCAAAATTCTAGATTATTTTATGTAGATTCATTACATATAATGACAATTAAATCCATTTCAATTTGTAACACTACAAAATGTGGAAATGTTCAAAGAGTCTGAATACTTATGCACGTGTCTGAAAAGTCATACAAGCCATTAAAACATATTTTTGCAGTGTGTAATATAGTCACACCACAGATACAGTGCATTCCTTTCATAAGCATACTCTGTTCATAAGCATGTGGATGTAATCTACATAGTTATCCAGCCAGTCAGTCTGCTCTTGCCCTTGCTCGCATTTTTAAAATAACAGCATGAAGCACCCTCTATGTGCTTGCCCAAAAAAGAACCCAACAATCTGTCACATTTGTTGTTTGGGTGTGTCTTTGTGCTTTTGTTACTTAGAACTCTTTTAAGAAGCATAATATAAGATCACAAAGTAGGAGACCAGTTATCAAAACCACGGTGAGTCTTAGCATTGTCTCAGAAATAATTTGATCCGTTGCAAAGTTTAAAGTTGGGGTTAGACGTGTGGATAGTATCTGCACCTGTATTAAACACTTCATTCATATGAAATAGAACAAAGTGTAATCACATCACCCTCACTTGTTCAAATTTATATGAATGTATAAATATGAAGGGTTTACGATGTTTGATTTCTGAAAGGAAGGTTGTGAGTTCAAATCCCATCATTGCTAAGCTGCCACTGCCGGTCCCTTGAGCAAGGCCCTTAACTATCAACTGCTCAGTTGTATAAATGAGATAATTGTAAGTCGTCTAGACAAGTTGTCTGCCAAATGCTATTGAATTGCACTTGTTAGTAACTAGTGTCTATAATGGTCTATTGCTGTGACAAAACAATTTTCCTTAGGGATCAATAAAGTACTCTAGCTATCAATCTATCTATGAGATCAGAATTGATTGTGTGTGTGTGTGTGTGTGTGTGTGTGTGTGTGTGTATCAGGTGTTTGAAGGAGCCTACCATGCCCTGCACCATGAGTTGCCTGAGACGGCGGAGTCTGTCCTCCAAGAAGTGATCACCTGGATTATTGAGCGTCTTCCCGCCCCCTCTGGGCCTTAACTGTCCATCTTTCTATTAACCACACCCCTTTGACTAGGCCCCACCTCTCTGACTATTTTCACCTCTCTTCTCTCTGTTTACAACAACTCCTCCTGCTGGGGTCCATCCAAACACAATTATGTTCATTACTAACAATCTAGGAGCAGTCAAGGGTCACCACTCTCTGACCTTTGGCACCAGGGTTAAAGCTTTGATGTTAAGTCTAGAATGTCAGGCTTGTCTTTTTTCTCACTTCACACTTTCTAGCACGATGGGGTGCGGCTCACATGTTATCATGTCAGTCACCAGGAGTCCCATAATGAACACAGATGCCCCCAACACCCAGTCTTTCCTTTGTGAGTTGTCAAGGTAACAAAGCAGCTGCCCTTTGTCTTCCTTCATCTTTTCTTTGATGTTAGGTTCTCAGTCCCGTTTGAGCTGCTGCGCTGCAACTCTGATGCCCCCGCTGGACAACAGCGGCACTGCAGACTTCAATCATCCCAGTTACCAGGGCAACACCATAAAATACTAGCAGGGAAAAATAAATCAATTATAAAACAGGGTGTCATGGTAACCAAGTGAGAGAGTACAAGGGATAAAGAGTGATAGAGGAACGATGTTATCTGGATGTTCATTGAGAGGAATGAAGCAGTCAGAGGAAATCTAGAGCATGGCAGCTGCAGGGGTACACCCTTGAGCCCTGATCAGTCACAGAGATTAAACCCATACACAATACTCATGCATACACCCAAGCGGCAAACACACCACCACAGACAGAACGTTCAATTGGCTATTTATTTATGATATGACAATATGTCAGACTATACTATCAGAGCTGTGTTTGCTCTTGACTGATTACTGTTTAAACGACTAAAGACTGTTCTATTGCCATGTATGGGAGGTTTGAGGTGGCGATGACTGTTCTCAAACATTGTGTCAACAAGCTGAATGCTGAATGTATATTGGCAGTTGATACCTCCTCACAGAACCAGAAAACGTTACATCCCTAATGTGCATTGTTGCTGATGTATAGCTTTGTATGTCAATCACAAATACTCAAATCTACACACTATTGCAATAGTTTTATGCTTTTAATGACCTAAATGTGAGTTGGCAATCAGACTGGAAAAACAAGATTTCTAGATAGAGAAAATGAGACTTTACTCACTAATCTCAGTACTTTCGACATTCTCAGCAATTCTCCTGACAAAAAGGATTTTGCTTACAACGTCTAATAATTTAAAGGGCATTTATTGGTTTAATAAGGGACACTTTTTTCTGTTAAGCTCATTTCTTCATTAACGTTTATTTGAAGGTTTTTAAAGTTTGCTGGCCGTGTATTTCTTAGAAGTAACATGTTTTATGAGATAATGTATGTGGCCGCAACTATAATATATTGTTAGTTGTTTTTTTTTAATATATATATTTGCACAATAATGTAAATACATTTGCATTTACAATATTTTCATAAGCACTGAAGTACTTGTATATCTTCTTTGTTCAAGAAGAAAATTTTCAACAAAATGAAGATCAGACCAGGAGATATAATATTGTTAAAAAAAAATAAATCTGTGGACAAAAATAGTTTAAATGTTCTGGTTCCTAAAGAAGCTGTTGTAGCTTAATTTTCAGCTTATTAAAGATTGTTTAGGTGTGTACATATTATATTTGAGCAGTTTAGGTGTGTACATATATAAATATCGCAGAAAGGATGTTTTTTCTTAATGCAAAAAAAACCTAAAAATTGTTACATATATATATATAGAGAGAGAGAGAGAGAGACAATGCCACAAATATCTATTTCTCACATGTCTGTCCTTACAGAAAGAGAGATACAGTACTGTGTGCTATCTCGATGCTTAATAATACTTTGAAATTCTAAAATCTATGAAAACTGTTTCTGTTAGCAGATCAGCTATTTTACCATACTGTCTGAGCTGTGTTGCTTATGGCCTTTATAGCTGGATGATTCTTGTCCCATTTTTGGCAAATAAGACTGGTGCTGATCTCATGCACATGTACGTCTAGTATATGCAAAACTGATCAGAGGGCTCTTAAAGTCATTTTTATCTTGCTCAATATAGAGCTCTAAGCTAACACTCAGTGGTCAATAACAGAACGTTCTTCCCCGTGCAGAACCGCACACCATGCAGGTTGTACATTAATCTGGTCTCAGGGAGCAAGTCTTTTAGTGCAGCTAATTTCACCCAGTTAATAAAACAGTAAAATGTTCTGCTTTGACATCCAATAAAATAAATGCACTAATGATTCAAAGGGACTACAATAAGATTTCTATATAGAGAGATGCCTTGTTGTAGAAATTTGAACGGTTAAAGCGATGATGCTTTAGAACACTTGACTGTTTCTATAATTATTCATGAAGATTTGTGTACATGCTTGTTCAACATAGTAGCAAGAGGCACCCAAACAGACCCAGAATAAGAGACCATCTCGTTACTATGAGCTGCCATGTCAGATTACATTACAACAGCCTTGACTTTGCATGACCTTTAATGCCGATACACCAATTAAAATGCATTATGTACTCATTCCTGCCATCTGATAGACATTTTTGTGTTTGCAGTATCTCAGAAACAATGCTCTCGATAGCTAGTCATCGGATTCGCTCTGTAACAGTAAAACCCATAGGCAGCATGGCTTTGAAATCACCATCCACCAGTGATCACCAGCTATCAGTGGTTTATGATTGGTCTTTTGAAATCCAGTCGTGCAGCACAGTTCTATAACTTCTAATGTAAACTCCAGACTTTGTGCGAGTCTGTGAAGTCAGGTGTGGGAATGTTTATAGACTACTGTTTGTATATGCATGTACAAAATAAACTTTTTAATTTCTTCTAAAAATTGTAATAATTCTGAGAATAATATTGTGACTGAATTGTTTCATTTTGACATCATGGCCAGTAGATAAATAAATGAAGACTGTTACACGACTGCAGTGTGTTAATCATTGTTCATGTGCACAGCATTTTTTTGTTGCTACTTAACATTATGCAATTTCTTTTAACTGCTCTATAGACTCACGGCTTTCCTGCTCCATACACACCTGGAACAGCTCATAGAAATAGTTCATGCACTAGATCAGGTGTGATGGGAGTTAGGAAACCTAGAAACTGTGCAGGTCTGTGGGTCCTGAGCGTTGGAGTTGAGAAACACTGCTCTAGTGTTCACCAAAACTTCAGAGAGTTTAATTCCAAAGCATACTTTACGCCAGCTATGAAATGGCCTTCCAGTTATTGTTTGGTCGAAGTCTAGATTGAAATCCTGTTTGTTTAACCAGGCGGTTGGTTAGGCAAAGGTGCCAACCCGAGGGGTTCATGGGCATAAAGTGTTCCTTGGGATGTTTTACACAATCACACCGGTTTATTGATGGAGGAATGGTGGGAAGCTTCATATTCCAGGGTTACCTGATGCTTGTATTAACTACTTACTGTGGGAGTACCGAGGCTTAGTGGTTAGAATGTTTGCCTCGCACCTCCGCGGTTGGGGGTTTGAATCCCACCTACACCCTGTGTGCGTGGAATTTTTATGTTCTCCCTGTGCTTTGGAGGTTTCCTCCAGGTACTCCAGTTTCCTCCCAAAGTCCAAATGAATGCTCTGTAGGCTGACTGGCATTTCCAAATTGTCCATAATGTGTGTCTGATTGTGCCCTGCAGTGGGCTGGTGCCTTGTCCAGGGTGTCCGCAGTTTTGTGCCCTGAGTTTCCTGCGATAGGCTCCAGGTTCCCTGCAACCCTGTGTAGGATAAACGGTACGAATGGATGGATGGAACTTCTGGCTGTCTCTCTTATTTGTCTTAGCTAGACCTGCTGGAGTCCATGCTTGCACTCTCTCACTGTGTACCTTTTTAAATCACTGTACAAGAAATAAGAATGTACTTATACTTACTCATTTTTACGTCGCTTTGGATAAAAGCACCTGCTAAATGAATAAATGTAAATGTAATGTAATAATCGGTTCTCACTGTTGAGCTGTTCATGTACTCCTGCTGCCTGACGTGATGGCAGTGCCTAATTCTGACACACTTCCTCTCACCCTCAAGACCTGTCCAGTTCATCCTGATGCTTTTTCAGCTTGGAATTTCTGCTCTAATGACTAACATTCTGCTGCTATGGATGATCCCACATGAATAGCCTAAAGCTGTCCACATCCCAAAAACAATTTATGCCCAACAACTGCTGCTGTAGTCACGGAAACTGTCCGGTCCTCATCCCAGGACACTTATCCACTATATATATATATATATATATATATATCCTTGCCACTGTCTCCACTTGCTTGTTTATTAGAGATCTAAATCTACTTCAGGATTTTTGTAAAGCTGCTTTGTGACAGTGTCTATTCTTAAAAGCATTACGAAGTGATAACTAGGTTAGCTGGGAAACAGAGCTTGAAGAGCTGGATCATTTGTTTGCACTTTTATATAATGAACAGTAGGTGGCGCCTTGTTACTGCGCTATTAATTTGTGTAAATCGTGAATGAATTGAAACCATCACAGAAATTCTAATGGTTTCTATCACAAACACCATAAGGTACCAAAAGGTAAACATTAAAACCATTACAATTACCATTATTGGCCCTTAATGGTATCCGCTGGATATAACAAACCACCAATAGAAGCCAACAAAGTACCAGTAGAGACTCACAGGGACCATTACAGTTTCAATTAAAACCAATGTAATTCCCATTATAACCATTAAAACTATTACAAATTCTATGAAGGTTTGTATTGTTTTTTAGCATGGGGACATGGGAAGGGGCTTATACATCCAAGATGCCTGTTGATATATCATGTCATTTCCACTTTTGTGTTGGAAATGGTCCACTATCCAAACAATATGTGGTCAGTGGTGGTCCTATGGTGGTTCCTTCCTGATCACTTAGCATAGTAATAGTCAGTACCCAGCAAACACAGAACTTCTGTGAATGTTCTGTGAACATTCTATTTTGTTTAGCAAACATTTAGCTTTTGTTGTTCTCAAAACTTCCAGAGACCTAAAAAAAAAACTTTCTCTCAACTGACATGTTTACCAAAGCTTGTTTTTGTATTTACTATTTATTATAGACTAACCTTCTGGGAATGATCTCATAATGTTCTTTCATAACAGGATGTTTACCGAATAGGTTAGCAAAGTATTGCCAAAGTTTGCAAAAGGTTGTGTTTAAGCTTCATTTTTTTTTTTTGTATACAAACTAACATTCTGGGTTCAAATTCCCCATTTATGAACGGTTCTAAAGTGCCTGAGTTGTTGAAATGTGATTTAAAATTTTACCACGTCACCAGATGTTTAGAGGAGCATTCTCTGAAACATTGCAGATTATTTAAAACGTTTAGGGAACGTTAGAGGAACTTTCTTTGAACCGTAATGCACAATGAAACTCGAATTTCTGTTAAGACAACTTTCCTGTAAAACCAAACGGGAACTAAGCACTATTTTAGGAGCCAAAAACAAATATTTCCAGAATACTCTGGGAACCACTGTTAGCTGGGAAAATAAATATGTACCTACATGGTAGGGTTACATAAATAGACCAATAAGTGTAGAGGTAACTAATACTTAGTAAACTGGTTAACTCAGTCTGTAGTTTTTTTTCAATAGTCTAAGGAAGCTAACAGTTTTTTCCTTCCATGTTATGGGAATTATACTGGCCACATTTTGCTTCCAAGATGGCATGGAGTTAATGTATTTTCAGAGCCTTTGTGGAATTACTATTTCAAGGTGCATTTATAATGGTTATGTGTGATTCCCATGTGTCCCTTGATTATACAACTGCTCCAGTTTTCTATGACTGATGGCCTGGCCTAAATCTGTAATAGGCCTATCCTTCATCTGGATGTTCTCTTGTATGACTAAATTTAAATATATACAGTGGTGTGAAAACAAAACACTTTTTCACACCACTGTACCTCAATCAACCAAAACACTTGCTGCTAATTAGTACTGATCTTATTTGATTAACACTGTTTAGTGACTATTCATTTTGATTCACTCAAAGCAACGCTGGCATTTTTGAATGAATTATTTCAAAAATAAAACCCTTTGTGTGGTGCTGTTATAGGAAACTAATCAACAACAGGGTGGTGTGATGCTGCCTGACTGGAAGCATAGTTACTCTTAGCAGCCCGACGTTACAACACATCCTAAAGTGACACATTTTAACTAACCATTTACACATTATTCACATGGACAAAAGTATGTGGACACTTGACCATCACAACCAGATGTCCTTGTTGAACAACTGTTTTCAAAACCATGAAATTAATCTGGAGCTGGTCCTCCTTTTGCTGTTAATATAACCTCCACTATTCTGGGAAGTCTTTCCACTAGATTTTGGAGTGTGGCTGTGGGGATTTCCATTCAGCTACAAGAACATCAGTGAGGTTGGGCATTGAAGTCAGGCAAGGAGGCCTGGTGTGTCCAATTCACTCTAAAGGTTTTCACTAGGGGAACTTCTTCCACACCAACTTCGGTAAACAATCAGCACAAGTTTGGTAAAAACCCAAATATTGGTGTGATGGTCAGGTGTCCACAAACTTTTGGTTATATAATGTAGTTACATTTAGCGTTGTGGAACATACACAAGACAAGTTAGTCCTTGTGATCACTTGTCATGGTACTGAGACACTGGAAAGTGCGAACTACTCTTTCATGAAAAGTGAAAAACTTGCTGACATTTACAATGCATTGACACTGGAGACTCCTTCCATAAATGTAAATAAACATCTCCTAACAGAAAGCTTCATCATATATAAATTATTGCACATCTTTATTAAATAACAACTCTTTTTTAATCCGTTTAACAGAAGGTTTAGTTTATGTGGAGCATCAACACCTTCAGACCAATCATATTCAAGAATTCAGTAGAATAGAATAGAATATTCAGGAATGTGATTATAATCCTGGCTTACATGGTTTAACAGCATCTTCTCATGTTGTAATATGAATAAATGCTTGGTTACAAAAAAATGCCCCGTTACTGTAGATAAAATGCCCTTTAGGGTGTTTTTATGTGCGAGAAAACATAATGGAGTGCCATCTAGGGTGCCCCAGGTGTAAGAAAACATGATGAAGTGCTCAGTTGGGTGCCGTTCTATTGAATCCCCACTGCATGTAGAAGTTGCCCTTTTTATTTATTCACCCCTGCCCGTCAGACAGCCTGTTTCCGCCCCTTGTGACCAATAAGGAGCAATTTGGGGATTCATCCCCATACATTGTTAACCCACATGAGGGCGCTTGGATCTGTAAAAAGAGCCATAGAGGCAGTGAATTTAGAGGCAGGTTCAAGTTGGTGGCTATGGCAACGCAGCTTTACCTCTGGCCTCGAAATAAGGAGGCCTGAAAATAGCGCAACGCACAATAGGGAAATCCAACAACTGTGGCGTAAGTGTGAGTACACTTCACTCCTGAGCTAAACTGGGCCAATGAGCTATCCAGTAAGAATTATCCAGTGAACCCAAACAGAACCCTTTTCCTAAGAGTGTACTTAATAGAAATTAACAAAATGCTTTCTCATTAAATGATTCATATGTAGACTGTAGACAGTGCAATATATATAACTGTTCAAGTCCAGGGGGCTAGCAACCACAGAAATGTCACAGGGTGCCAGCTGTTAGTCTTAAAATGAGCCTTGGTACCTTGATTACTATACTAATTGATAAATGAAATGAAATGTAATTACCACCCCAACTATAACCTTAAATCACACCTCTGAGGTTTATCACTTCTGCATTTCATACATTTAATGAATCATGGGCGCACGGTGGCTTAGTGGTTAGCACGTTCGCCTCACACCTCCAGGGTCCAGGGTTCAAGTGCCGTCGAGGCCATGTGTGTGCGGAGTTTGCATGTTCTCCCCGTGCGTCGGGGGTTTCCTCCGGGCACTCCGGTTTCCTCCCCCAGTCCAAAGACATGCATGGTAGGTTGATTGGCGTGTCTAAAGTGTCCGTAGTGTATGAATGTGAGTGTGTATGTGACTGTGCCCTGCGATGGACTGGCACCCTGTCCAGGGTGTACCCTGCCTTGTGCCCGATGCCTCCTGGGATAGGCTCCAGGTTCCCCGTGACCCTGACAAGGAGTAAGCGGTTGAAGATGGATGGATGGATGTCTAGCTCATGGATGTCTAGCTCATGCTGATTCAGATTTTTGTGTTGTAAGTGGTTTAATCAAATCCATGGGGTATTAGGAACAACAGAGAAGGCAACAGTAATATCAATAAGCAGATGTTCATTTCACACCAAGGAACAAATTAGATATTCTGCATATCTGACTTTATTTAATAAATAATTCAGTGATGACACAACTTTATCATGGATGTTTCATGAATTTATGGGCCATGTGCAAATCTTTGTGAGACCTGTACCTTTGAGGAAACCTTAAACTAGTTTCACTATTCACTATAAGGTATGTATGCATTATGAAGTGATGCCCCATGCTCCCACTGTTCTCTTTCCCTGAATTTAACAATATGTCTAAAAACCTACATATGCCCAGATCACGTCAGGTCCACCAGTAACGCGTAAAGTAGGGCTGTTGTGTCAAAGCTCCAGGGTCCCTCATTTAATCTTGAGATCAGGTTACTGTCTGTAGGAGTTTCACATGCTTTCCCCATGCCTATGTGGGTTCCCTAAAAAAAACCATGAAAGTAGTTGTATTGGCTACTATAAATGGCACTCATTTGTGAATGTGTGTGTACATGCGTGCGTGTGAGTGAAAGATGCACAGAGAGAGAGAGAGAGAGAGAGAGAGAGAGAGAGCGTGTGTGTGTGTGGGACTGGGTGTATTCTTGTTTTGTGCATGGTGTTCCCGAGTTTGGCTTCGGATCCACCCTGTGGCCCTGACCAGGATATAGTGCTTACTGAAGATGAATGAATGAATGAACAGTATTGAGCACACTGTGAATATTATGATTTAATGGGTAAATACAGAATAAAAACATAAATGCATGTACCAGTGCAAGACAAATTCAATCCTTTCTTAATAGATTTTGCCTCACGAATAAGAACTTTTAGGTAGCATAAGTAATAATAAATTGCTTAAAATTGTTATACATGTTTTAATTTGTTTATAGAACATACTTCTTTCACATATATAATATATTACTTGAAGGAGCAGAACCTGAAGAACTCACTTCCCTCTTCTTTTTAATGTACAGCTCTAGTTTCTAAAACGTTCCTGTGATATTAGTTAGTTGGAATGCATCACAGATCAGGTTCCCAACCCTGGTCCTAGGGCAGGGGTCTTCAACATTTTCCAGGCCAAGGACACCCAAACTGATTGTGAAATGGAGCGGAGACCCCCTAATTATAAATATTGTACGAAATTGTGTTATATCAAATTGGTACCAAAACATTCGCGACCCCCATGCAGTACCTCCGTCCTAGGGTATCCCCTGTTCCTGAGATTGCTCAGAAAGAATAACATCATACAGAAACTGCTGGTGTCCTTCTATCAAGCGTCCATCGAGAACATTCTAACATACTGCATCTGTGTATGGTACACCGGCTGCACA
>JAFFST010044700.1:40762-53735 GCA_022414735.1 Noturus placidus | reverse complement strand
TATACACAGTATATATATATATAAATAAAATGTGATATTCACCGGGGGAAAAAAAACCCAATTGAAATGCCCACTTTTTATATGCAAATCAAAGTTCGGTTGGAAAAAAACAACCTAATTATTTGGTTTCACTTGGAAATAGGTCATGTTGTGGAAGAAAACCTGAACGAATTTCGGTTTCACGTAGTTTTCAAAAGCTGCAGTTGAATCCGATTTAAAGCAGCATGTTTTGGTGCTAGTTCATAAAGGTCTGGTGAAGGGTCACTGTGTTGGTACGGATAACTCAAGGTAGCACATTGCAAAGATTTTGTCAAAGCACTGTAGACATAAAGTAAGTGCTGTGAAATACATGTTCTACAGTATGGCTGTAAATGAGATTTCTGATCAGTCTAGCAGTATGGATTTCTCTTTTGCCCAGGCAGAGTACATCAGATAAGCCAGTGTTGAACTTTGAACGGAGGATGGAATGATCCTGGGTCACCTGCAGCGTAGCAGCAGAGTTATTCGAGTGGGAGTGGTGGAAATTATTATAGCCGTGTTTGACTTGCAGTCAGTTTGAAATGTTGGCTTGTGTTATAATAAAAACGTGACGTAGATCATTTGAAGTGTTAAAGGTGCACGGAAGGCGGCTCTCAAATCTTCTTAATTGGAGACTTCTTAAATTCTCTATAGCCTGTATTAATAGCAAGTCTGCTTGTTCTTCTAGTCTTATTTCCCTTTAGGTCTCAAGAATTATGTTCCAAAGTTAAAGTAAGAAATGTGTAACTGGGAAATGTGTAGTCATTCTACACTTAAAAAAAATATGCTTCATGGTTGGGGGGGGGGGGGGGGGGGGTGGTCATGACCATGTTTTTTTTGCCTGAAGTAGTCAGATCTCAGCAAATATGCAGAGTATTTTGAACAGATCCTTGTCTACGGAGAGCTTGGGAGAGCTTAAAGCTGGAATGTTTTGAACATAGACTGTCAGTGTACAAGTAAACCCAAGTTTCTGATATTCACCCAAAATAGCTGTACTGTACGTTGTGGATGATCTAGCTTTTGACGAATTCTTTATGGGAACTGTAGACTTGTTCTGTGTGTCTGTTTATTTGTACAGCCTCAAATCATGCACTTTTCAGTGCTTTAATAACCAAGAATACTCCACCCTAAAGTTGTACTACTAATAAGGTAGATGCAGCGGCACAATGTACATGCTAATAGACACAAGACAAACGTTCTTACTACATAAAGCTCACTTTGAAGAATGTGTCTCTTTGCGTGACATTTTGCACGTGATCCAAGATCATGCCGATTAATGATGTAGGCAGAGCGTGGAAATATTGTTCTAAAAGCTGCATGTAATCTGACATGGAGGACACATTATTGATGTGTAGAATTTATTGTTGATGTTATGGAAATCATCTCGTACAGTGGTGCAGGTAATAATGTTAAAAACAGCGCCTAAAACCAGTTTAAACTGGCCTTGGAGAACAAAACGATGCAAATCTAGAAAAAGTCCATCCTGGGAGTGGCATTTCAAGCAGGAAGCCCCTCTGGGTAGGTTTTGTATAAAACTCTTGACAAATGCAGAGACAAACTACAGAAGGTATTTGTGTACACTGGTGTGCAAGTGTGTCTTTATTCATGCGAACATGCAGAACAGTGTGCTCGTTGGTAATTGTGTGATGCTGTCTGATTTAGTTCTTGTCTTTAGAGTGGCATGTTACTCTTTATTTTTAAAAGTTAACTTTGGGATGAAATGCTCCAGGTTCCCTTTGACCCAGCAGTTCAAACACGAGATATCTTATAATTATATAATAAATAATTGAAAATTATTCAATGAAACTCCCTTTCATTATCTTCCAAATCTGTTGACGTTCAGCAACAATAAGAGTTGGGAGTATCTGTTTTTTGTTTTTTTTCTTGAACCCACAAGGCGAAGTCTTCTCTCACCATTTTTATATCAAGAAACTCTTTGGTTTCCTTCTGTTACATACCAGGTCAGGCAATGTGGATTTCATTAGGCGAGCTTCAGCTGTCACAACACTGCGCTTTTTCAACTGAGAGAGAAAACTTTGGCCATTTCAGCACAGAAATGTTTAACAGAAGCAGCTTAACTGAGCAAACTGTTGCGTAGTCCTTTTCTGATTTCATATCCAGGTCATTGGGTTAAAGCAGGGGTTCTTAAACTTTTCTTTTATGGATTTACAATTTTACAGATCACTTAAATTAGAGATTTATTTCATGAGCACAATACAACCGGTCGGATGTTGGGCTGATTTATTTAAAAAATACGAACAGTAATATTCTGGCTGTTTATTGGAGCCCAAGAGCCCTTTTTTTTTTTACTGACAGAAGATATTAGGTTCAAGTGGAATTATTTAAAGGTTGACTAGATTTTGAATTGTTGAAGAACCCAGTAAGAATATAATAATGGTGGATTATGATTTCTTGAAACAAAAAAAAAAAAAAAAAATCAGTAACTTCATAAACTCCACTTTGAGAAGCACTGGTTTACTCCAACATTTTCCAGCCTAATCTCAATGCACCTCATCTGCAACCAGTGAGTGATTACCACCGATTTAAACTGAGAAAATATAACCCTGCTTACTTTAAATAATAATGGACAGACCGTATTGAAAATTAAGAATAGAGAAAATTGCTGCGTGTATCGTTTCAAAGAGACTGTTGTCCTTCCATTATTGACCTGAGGTTCTGTGTTACTGCAATATGCAGCAGCTTTTTTTGTTGTTAATTTGATTTGGGAAATGATTCATAAAACACATTTCCTTATAGATTACATCAATAATTTGATCAATTTAATCAACAAGGTCAAAATTACAAAATCCATGGGTCAAATTGAGATCTTCAGCACTATTTTTAAGTCCTACCTATTTTTAACCAACCTGTAACTTCAGTATTCTAACAAACAAATTCAAAGTGCCTATTTTTTTTCTTTACTGCAGTTGAATTTGTCTAATAGTGTATACGCTGTGGTGTTGAATTTAATTTAATTTAATTTATCAATTTATATAGCGCTTTTTACAATGGTACATTGTCTCAAAGCAGCTTTACAGAAATATCATTTTTACATTTACAAGAGACTTACTAATGAGAGCACATTCACACACCAATGGTAGCAGAGCTGCATGCAAGGTGCTAGCTTGCCATTGGGGGCAATTTAGGGTTCAGTGTCTTGCCCAAGGACACTTCGGCATGTGGAGTCACCCGGGCCGGGATTCGAACCGCCAACCCCACGGTTAGTGGATTAGTGGACAACCCGCTCTACCGACTGAGCCACAGCCGCCCAAAAGTGTTTACTGGTATTGTCCAAAATGTTGAGGGAATCATTGTATAAAATTGTTGGTCAGCTGTATTTCCCCTTTCGGTCATTGTAAAGGAAAGTTAATGGCAGTGCGAAAGGGGGTAGGGGTGTACTTTGCATTGCATTGCATTGTTTAGTCAATTATGTTGATTAACAGCAAAGCTGCCACCAGTTGAATAATTGAATCTGTCATTGTTTTCCGCTGTCCGTGTTCTGCAGTGTTTAACACTGTCTCTGCTGTATGTTGTCATTTTGACACATGCGTCTGAGACACTCGTCTGTCTTGCCCCAGGAGTGGAAGGTGAGACCGTAGACGTAGAAGAAGCAGGGCAGGATCAACTCTGCTAAGAGTCTCTATGGTTATGTTTCACATGTTTACACTAATTGCTTGTATTTTAACAGCTACCTAATAAAGCGTTTCGTGTAGCTGTCAACACAAACTGCTGCGCCGTCATTTCCTGTTTCTTACTTAATGTCACAGGGGGATGGAATGACTAGTTCATCCAGGAAGGCTAAATAACACCTACTGCTTTAAGATTCCAGAAGGTTCTGCGGTATGGAACCACTGGATACTGCGCTATCCCATAAAGCGGCGGGACTGGCGCGGAAGAGCTGTCAGAATCCGCAGTGCGTAGTAGGTCCGGATTGAATTCATGCTTACCACTTGTACTGATCAGTACTTACTTTATCAGCGGCCCAGCAGTAGGTACTGAATCGAACACAGCAGGTAGTGTCACAGTATGCGACTTCAGACGCAGCTGTAGTGTTTGCCAGGCGTGATATTTTTGAAGTTGAACAGATTATTTGTAGTTGTATGAAACTTCAGCAGTGGTGGCTACTGATTTATGGTTCATTTTAGTTTTGTCACAAAAGTATTTACATGAGTCAGGGCTTCATGATTCTTAATGAAATATGAATCAGGATTGGATTTTTTTCAACTTGGACTTTAGAGGAGAAGAGGATTCTTTGATTAGATTTGCCAGGCTCAATATGTATATTTATTAAATCAAAAGATTTCTGTGATATGACAGCTTGTCTTCATTTTGAGTTACTGACCTACTGGCATATTTGTAACGCAATATTCTGCAATATATAAAACTTTAATCATATTCGAGTCCCAAGAGTGCAGTGTGTACCCCTTAAAGCTAAAAGAGAACTAGCAATATTTTCTGGTTAAATAATTAACTATGGCGGAGTATGTGTTCTGCTGAGCGTGACTCATAAGCCATTTGATAAATACGGATTTGATTAAATGTGTACCAAGTCTCTAGTGTGTGCAGCCATGACTCTCATTAATCATATTCATTCATTTTATACATTTAATTTTAGTCATAGTTTCTCCCTTTTTTTCTTCTGTTGACTCACGTGAGGTTATGTTGTACAGTTGTTTTTGTCACAGTAAATAAGGAGAAGCAAATGCAGAATCGACGCGTTCTTGATTTTAATATCATTGAAAAACTAATTCAGATTGTGACTGATTTTTTTTGGGGGTTTTTTTTTTTTTTTTTTGTGTAAATGTATTGCTATCCAGAAGTTTCTCAAATGTCTGAGATTTGAATTTTGTAAAACTAAAACATTCAATTACTGCCATTTAAAGAGAGCACATTTTAATGTGCTTACCTGTGCGTGCTAGGATAATAATCTGGACTTTGGTACTTCTCTATTTTCTGTCTGTGGCAACAGTAGAATGAGGAAGAGCGGACATTCATCAGTCGTTATTTGTCTTTCACACACTCGTGTCTCAGTTCAGAGCCCGCATTCTGGCTGCTTTGGTAGCCGAGAGATTGTGGGTTTTGTCTGCGAGCTAGCAACATGCTGAAAGAGTCTGTAACAATGACACAGTGATTTAAGTGTGAGAATGCAGGTTGTTGTTTTTGTTTTTTTTATTACGGCTGAGTGAAGCTCTGTTTATAACTACGGTTTATATTGTGTATTGACAGAATTTTTCAAGTTGGTTTATAATAAACGTAATGAATGAGTGTTTGCAGAAATGTTACGGGTATGGGCCCATGTAGGTCACACTAAAATAAACTTTATTTCAGGGTTATATTCTCACAAAGCTTAGTGGGAAGGTCAGTGCTTACAGGATAGGGAAAGGCTGCTACGTTCATGCTCCATTGTTTAAACATTATATTAATCCACACAGTGTTTGACATTAAGTGGTCAGGGGCAACTGGCCAAGCATATAGTAAAATAGATTAAAAATAGATTCAAAAGCTACAAGTGGTTAGCGGTTGACTTGAAGAGGTGTATGGCCATAAATATTTTTTAAATTTCTAGTAAACAAATTCTCATTATAAAGCCACATAAGATGCTCAAATAGCCCTTTCAGACAGAAGCTTGCACAATGGTGTGTTAATGCTGTTTTCTTTCCATCTAAAAGGGATATTTGTGTGTTAGAATCACTAATTTAATTTCATGCTACTTTCGAAGTAACAAAGGTATACTGTCTGTGGCACAGCCAGCAGTGATTTAAACTTCAATCCGACCCTTCAGTCCCCATGTGAATGGACTAAGCAACTCTTCAAAGAGATGGCTGCAGTTAAAATGATGCCTATAAATGACTCCAAAGTGAAAAAACAACTGCAAATGACAATAGATCCAAATGGTTGCTTCAGCTGAAAGGATGTGATCATTTAAAGTTTTTAGTTTGTGGTGAATTGTGCAGCAGATGATAAGTAGAAAACATTACTACACATCATGGTAGAATTTATTCATGAAGGTGAAAAAAAAAAACCATGCTGAAAAGAAATGTAATAACGAGGCTTATTTTATCTTATTTTATTAGCTAGACCATTGGACAAGTTTGAGACTCTGGTCCCATGTGCTGCCTGGTCTCATGTTTTGATTATCCAAAATTTGACAAGGCCAAAAAGTGGTAAATAATGTATTGTAATAAGTATGGCAAGCTTGTTTGCTAGTTAAATGCATTACGTCAGGAATGACACAATGGGCAACACTGTTGTAGGAAAATAATCACAGCGGTGTGGTGCAATGTGGCCTGATGCAATGCAGAAAACTATTACCACCCTGAAGTGGCTTAATTTCCTATAACAGTAAGTCTTAAAGTGTGTCATTCCTTTCATACTACAGCAATTTGCCAACTCTCATAATATTTACAGTTGCAGTCAAAATTATTCAACCCCCATTGCAAATCGGATTTATTGTCCAAATTTACAGACTTTCAGCTGTTTGAAATGAACAAACAAAATCAATTGAACTAGCACAACTAATGCTTCAAGTGGTTTCCCCAAATTCAACTGAAAATACAACTTGTATTGATTTCTCCGGTTTAAAAATTATTCAAACCCTTCATGGCAAGCATCTTTAGTACTTAGAGCACCCTTTTGCCTTTATGACCTGCTGCAAATGAGATGCATAACTTCTGGCAGAGTTCCTGAGGAGTCTTAGCCCATTCCTCATGAGCAATGGCCTCTAGTTCAGTAATATTCTTGGGTTTGCATGCTGCAACTGTCCTCTTTAAATCCCACCAGAGATGGGGTTCAAATCAGGTGACCGTGATGTCCCTGTAGATTCTTCCAGGACTTCTTCTACAACCAAGTCTTTGTTGAATTTGAGGCATGCTTGGGATCATTGTCCTGTTGGAAGGTCCAATGACCCTCAAGCTTCAGCTTCCTCACAGACGGCATGACGTTTTCTCCTAGGATTTCCTGATACTATAGTGAATTCATCATGCCTTCCACACGCTGCAGGTTTCCACTGCCAGAGGATGCAAAGCAGCCCCAGAGCATCACCAAGCCACCACCATGCTTGACTGTTTTATATTTCTTCTTCTTCCTCCAGATATACCGCTGATCTATCGTGCTGAAAAGTTCCAGCTTTGTTTCATCGCTTCCATCGCATCCAAAACTTTTGTGGCTTATTTATATGAATTTGAGCTGTCTTTTATTGTGCTTTTGGGTCAGTAGTGGTGTACATCTTGGAGTTCTGGCATGAAAACCTTCTGCGTTTAGCATGCGTCATACTGTGCTCACTGAAACCTCTGTGCCTGTTGCCACCAAGTCTCGCTGCAGGTCTTTTGCAGTCACTCCAGGGTTGTTCCAGCTCAAGCACACCTGGTACAACTAATGAAACCCTTGATTTGTTGCGTCAGCTGTGCTTGAGTCAACACCTGTTTTGCATATTTGTGCTGTTGTAATGGATTCTTTTCAGGTTTTTAAATAATTTTGAGACTGGAGAAATCAGTAAAAGTTGCATTTTCAGTTGAAATTGGGGATACCACTTAAAGCATTCGTTGTTTCAAGTGAACAATTTCTACTGATTTCAACAGATGATAGTCTGTCAATTTTGACAATAAACCTGATTTGGAATGGGGGTTAAATCATTTTGATTGCAACTGTATTGTATGAATGAATAACAGTGAATTTAACTTTAACAGTGAACACTTTAACTAGTTGTAGTTATATTTAACGTCTGCAGGACAAGTTCGTTCCTGTTTGCACTTGCATTATAGCAGCTACAGTCAGTCATTAATTCCTTAGACATACTTTCTTTTATGGTTTGAAGTTAATAAGACAAAAAAGTGCATCTCCTGTTGCAAATAACCTGCAAAGCACAACAACTCTGTCCTGAATAATTACAGAAAACTTACTGCTACAAAGCTCAGAAATCTTTACCACATCAATAGTTATACTCTCTTGTTTGTTCAATTAAACTATGGGAGTTTAATGGTTCGCACCTTTGCCTTGCATGTGGGGGGTTGGGGGCTCAAATCGTCTCTGTGTGCAGAGTTTGTATGTTTTTCCTTTGTGCTTTGTGGGTTTCCTCTGGGTACTTCGGTTTCCTCCGCAGTCCAAAAACACGGTGTTGTAGGCTGATTGGCATTTTCAAATTGTCCATAGCTCGTGAATGGGTGTGTGAATGTGTTTGCAAGTGTGCTATGTGATTGGTTGGCACCTCGTCCAGGGTGTCCCCCGCCTTGTTCCCTGAGTCTCAGCCCCCCCCCCCACCCGTGTCGGATAAGCGGTATGGAAAATGGTTGGATGGCTGTTTAATCACAAGATGAATGTTATGCTATGAGAGTCTGTTTCCACATGAATGGGTGTTTGTGATTTCTGAAAAGATCATCCATTCACCCTAATTAATCCACCTAATTAAAAACCATGGACTGATGGTGGTTGAATTTACATGTCTGCTGGGCTACTGTGAATTAAAAATAGCTTGGATTCAAAATTTGCATGTCCCAGGTCCCCAAGCTCTTGATTTGTCCACCCTGATTTATATTGATGAAATTTCTTGGAACCAGATATTCACAAAATGAACTTCATTGGCTTTTATATACATGTATGTGTATATGTGTGAAATCTTTCTCTGTCTGTCTGGATTCTGCTCCTTTTTTTATTCTAAATCTCTTAACCCCTCGCCAATACGCTCACACCACCACTGGTTTGTTTCTGATGTCTTGGACAATCTGATTATTGATGGGGCCCGTTGGGATTGAAGGCAATGATGGAAAGTGCGGTTCAGGATACAATCTAAACCTCCAGCAGTGTGAGAAAAGCCCCCTGCACCTGGTCAAACATTCAACTCTTTCCTCTCGGAGGGCATTTACTTTTACACTAAAACATGAGGTTGTCGAGCATCGGTCAGATAAATTGTGTTAAATTTCATTACGAAAAATTTGTAAAATCTAATCGTCCTTGAGGCACTCAAGCAGGAAATGTTCCATGTAGATACAGAGATGGGCTATAACCTTGTCCAATCGGAGAGCAGATAAAGCAGACGTATGATGGCCTTGTTTAATCACAGGAGATATCATTTAGATGAACTGACCTTGCCTCGAACACATGCGTTCAGAGATTTTTACTGAGGCCCATGTTCAGTTTGGAGATCCGCATTCTGTCTCAAATGGTACCGCTGTGGGTGGTAAACTATGGAGGACTCTCCAGTTTCATGTTGTTAGTCTTATATGGCCTTGTTTTTGTCTTGCTGCCACATCCTTTTTGTACTCACCCACCCTTGGGTGAAGTTGAACTTGTCTATCAGTCAGTAAAGAGTTAACTCGATTGGCACACTACAGGACGACGCTGCCTTTTATGGCTGTAGTTCACAGTAAAGAAAGAGAAAAAGGGGGGGGGGAATGATGGAGGGCTGCAGTGTGACAGAATGGCCGGGGAAGTCCATGAGCGAGGGAAAAAGAGGACACAGGGATTAATTGCAGGAAAAAGGAGTGTGAGAAAAGCAGAATCCAGTGGAAAAGTCTGACTTTTTGTAAGTGCACTGATTCCCATTTCCAAAAACACTTTTTTCCAAAATATATTTGAAGAGCGAAATAAGAAGTGCATGGAGCAAATGTTTTATTCTAGGAAAGAAAAGTGCGTGTGTGTTTTAATTAAAGCAGGCACACTCAAACCTTGACACTGGTATAAAATATTACACAAGAAGAGGGAGGCTGTAAAGGTGTACGCACTTCATTATTGTTCAGCTGCAACAATTTGAAATTTGACCTGTAATTAATCATGTTGCAGCCTTGCACCTTTCGAGAGGGAGAGAGACTGATTGAATTCTGGGGTGTGTGTGTGTGTGTGTGTGTGAGAGAGAGTGTGAGACTCTGTTTCAATTCTAGTGTGTGTGAGAGAGAGAGACTGTTTGAATTCTGGTGTGAGTGTGTGTGAGAGTGTGGGACTGTTTGAATTCTGGTGTGTGTGAGACTGTTTGAATTCTGGTGTGTGTGTGTGAGAGAGAGACTCGCTTTGAATTCTGGTGTGTGTGTGTGAGAGAGACTCTGTTTGAATCCTAGTGTGTGTATGAGGGAGAGAGTGAGCGTGAGGAGACTCTGTTTGAATTCTGGTGTGTGTGAGAGAGACTTTGTCTGAATTCTAGTGTGTGTGTGTGTGTGAGAGAGTGAGTGTGAGAGACTCGGTTTGAATTCTGGTGTGTGTGAGAGAGACTGTCTGAATTCTAGTGTGTGTGTGTGAGAGAGAGAGAGTGTGAGAGACTCTGTTTGAATTCTGGTGTGTGTGAGAGAGACTTTGTCTGAATTCTAGTGTGTGTGTGTGTGTGAGAGAGTGAGTGTGTGAGACTCGGTTTGAATTCTGGTGTGTGTGAGAGAGACTCTGTCTGAATTCTAGTGTGTGTGTGAGACTCGGTTTGAATTCTGGTGTGTGTGTGAGTGAGAGAGAGAGAGACTCTGTTTGAATTCTGGTGTGTGTGAGAGAGACTCTGTCTGAATTCGAGAGAGAGAGAGAGAGACTCTGTCTGAATTCTTGTGTGTGAGAGAGAGAGAGACTCAGTTTGAATTCTGGTGTGTGTGTGTGTGAGAGAGAGAGAGTGAGTGTGAGAGACTCGGTTTGAATTCTGGTGTGTGTGTCTGTGAGTGTGAGAGACTCGGTTTGAATTCTGGTGTGTGTGAGAGAGACTCTGTCTGAATTCTTGTGTGTGTGAGAGAGAGAGAGACTCGGTTTGAATTCTGGTGTGTGTGTCTGTGTGTGTGAGAGAGAGAGAGAGAGAGACTCGGTTTGAATTCTGGTGTGTGTGAGAGAGTGAGTGTGTGAGACTCGGTTTGAATTCTGGTGTGTGTGAGAGAGACTCTGTCTGAATTCTAGTGTGTGTGTGAGACTCGGTTTGAATTCTGGTGTGTGTGTGAGTGAGAGAGAGAGAGACTCTGTTTGAATTCTGGTGTGTGTGAGAGAGACTGTCTGAATTCGAGAGAGAGAGAGAGAGACTCTGTCTGAATTCTTGTGTGTGAGAGAGAGAGAGACTCGGTTTGAATTCTGGTGTGTGTGAGAGAGACTCTGTCTGAATTCTAGTGTGTTTGTGTGTGTGTGTGTGTGTGTGTGAGAGAGAGAGAGAGCGAGAGAGAGAGTGAGTGTGAGAGACTCGGTTTGAATTCTGGTGTGTGTGTCTGTGTGTGTGAGATAGACTGTCTGAATTCTAGTGTGTGTGTGTGTGTGTGTGTGTGTGAGAGAGAGAGAGAGTGAGTGTGAGAGACTCGGTTTGAATTCTGGTGTGTGTGTCTGTGTGTGAGAGAGAGAGTGAGAGTGAGTGTGAGAGACTCGGTTTGAATTCTGGTGTGTGTGTGAGAGAGAGTGAGTGTGAGAGACTCTGTTTGAATTCTGGTGTGTGTGTCTGTGTGTGTGTGTGAGAGAGAGTGAGTGTGAGAGACTCGGTTTGAATTCTGGTGTGTGTGTCTGTGTGTGTGAGAGAGAGTGAGTGTGAGAGACTCGGTTTGAATTCTGGTGTGTGTGTGGGTGAGAGAGAGAGAGAGAGAGTGAGTGTGAGAGACTCGGTTTGAATTCTGGTGTGTGTGTCTGTGAGTGTGAGAGACTCGGTTTGAATTCTGGTGTGTGTGTGTGAGAGAGAGTGAGTGTGAGAGACTCGGTTTGAATTCTGGTGTGTGTGTGTGAGAGAGAGTGAGAGTGAGTGTGAGAGACTCTGTTTGAATTCTGGTGTGTGTGTCTGTGTGTGTGAGAGTGAGTGTGAGAGACTCGGTTTGAATTCTGGTGTGTGTGTGTGAGAGAGAGTGAGTGTGAGAGACTCGGTTTGAATTCTGGTGTGTGTGTGGGTGAGAGAGAGAGAGAGTGAGTGTGAGAGACTCGGTTTGAATTCTGGTGTGTCTGTGTGTGTGAGTGAAAGAAAGCTAGAAATCTCTAGTCCCCTGGATGTGGATTGCTGTCTCACATGACGTACACTTCTTTCTTTATATTTTTTCATTACACTCCCTGGTGAGCGTGCACACAGACACAAATATTAGACCCACATTGACCGTGACACTACGCTTTGTGAGGGAGGGAGGAGCAAGTTTAAGACCTGTTCTCCATCAGGGTTATTAACTCGCACCCGCATAAACGGGTTCTTTCTCAGTGTGCACTTCTACACTCTGTGCTGTTGATCTGGCATTTAAGTAAACAGATTGTGAAACGATCACGTGTGCGAAAGAGAATGAATATCACTTTTCTCCTCGGTGCTATCATTGTTTGCTTCATTCCTATCGAACTATTAACCACCGTGCCCTATGCTATTTTCATTTCAGTTTCCCTTCAGAATCATTTTTAAACCTACTGTTAAAACAATTATCATAAAAGTGGTAGAAAAGCCGGTTTTGAGAATGCCCTTTTGTTTGTTTCCTAAAGAACATTTTGAAAAATGTTGCCATAGCGAGCGAAAATATGTTTTCCACCATAAATGTGGATGCAGCCCTGGGGTGGAAAATAGTTACTCGGTTTGCTGTAACAACAACCAGAAATGTCTACAGAATAATCTACTGAACTGGGGTGCACAAATCAGATTTCATGGCCAGGCTATCAGATTGTTATTCAGAGTTGCCCAGTGGACAACAACCACAACAAGAAAACAAAATCTGCTCCTTGCCGATGCTTGCAAAGCAAACGTTTTCATTTGGTATGCGTGTTTAAAACTTAATGTGCTTCACAGCGGTGTGGTGCTATATCTATTGAGAGAGCTTCTGAATCCCACCATCTGCTGTGGTGGCATCAGGTGGCTTCATTAGCATGCATGGATGATTGACGACTTTTCAGTATCAAGAATACTGTGGAAAAAAAATGTGGAAACCTCTGACGTAACCAAGCAAAATACAGTTCAACGCAAAGCAAACAACTCCTGCTTACTCCATGCAGCCGTTTAAATTCAAGAGTTGCTTTATTGGCGTGACTGATATGAATATGGTGGTGGTGGTGGGTGGGGGGGGGG
>JAFFST010044700.1:0-17933 GCA_022414735.1 Noturus placidus | reverse complement strand
AGGGCCATGATGGTTTGGATTTTTTTCACCTTTAATAATAAACACCTTCATTTACAAATTGCATTTTGTGTTTACTTGTGTTGTCCTTGACTATTGTTTAAATTGGTTTGATGTTCCGAAACACTTAAGTGTGACAAACATGCAAAGGAACAGGAAATGAGGAAGGGGGCAAACACTTTTTCACACCACTGTATATTTATTTTTAAAAAGTTGAGTTGAACTGATCTCAAATCAGCTAACAGAGACTGAGAGCTTAACACTGTCATGTAATGTATTAATAATCTCTTATTTCCTGATTCTGACGCCGTATTGGTGTGAAAGTGTGTGTGTGTGTGTGTCTCTCAGTTTTGTCTTGCTCTTATTGTGCACACTTCACTGTGGGTAAGTCTAAAGGCATTTACTCTCTGTTTGCACTAGATATTCTTACTTTTATAGCTTAATGAGAGTTTGAGCATTAAAGCATGACTGTTTGGAGAAAATAGCTAAGGAGTAAATGGCGCACTTATATAGCGCTTTTATCCAAAGCGCTTTGCACTGTGTCTCATTCACCCATTCACACACACACACACACACCAATGGTAGCAGAACTGCCATGCAAGGTGCTAGCATGCCATCGGGGGCAACTTAGGGTTCAGTGTCTTGCCCAAGGACACTTCGGCATGTGGAGTCATCTGGGCCAACCCTACGATTAGTGGACAACCCGCTCTACCGACTGAGCCACAGCCGCCTGAGATCTGTGGCATTGTTGGTTAGTAAAAATGTTAGACATTAATTGAACAGATTTCCTTCTAGTAAATCTAGTATAGTTTAATTTACTTTTAGTGAATGCAGCATTGTTATTTCCACAGCTCCATCACTTTGGGTTCACTAACTTAAGATAGAAATGAAAGTTGTAAACTTTTATTTTCATAAATTCTGGGTTTATTTGTCTGACATTCTTAATATACATCACAATGTTTTAAATTGTAGGGGGAAAAGTTGTTTGGTTATACCTTAAATACCAGTGTGAGACATTTGGGTGGGGTTTTTAATAGACTTGAAACTATAGATGAAAAAAATCACTGTTCAACAACTGGTGGGTTATAATGTAATTAATAGTTTTGATTAAAAATGAGTACTTTGTTTATAAAATGTACTAAATGGACTACACTTTATGTTTAGCAGCAGCTTTTCTCCACTAAAGAGTTGGACTGAATGAATTCTCTAGTCTGCTATTCATCTAGGCATTTCTGTGGACAGGAGGTGTTACTGTGCTTATAGTATCTTCAACTGTCAGGGGGAAAAGGTTCCTACACTATCCTGTGGTCATCATTTTTGGTGAAAAGGGAACACAAAAAAAATGCAAGATTACCAGTTTGCAAAAGAGAGCTGTGTAAAGATGTATATGAAACCGAATGTGAACTGCAGCTCTGCTCTGTTCTTGTCTTGATAGTGTCAGAGATTGCTTTGGATTCAAACGTTGCATTCTAACCCATGCCACGACCTCTTGAATTGCTAAACCAACCGCATGTCTCACTTTCCTGGTCTGTTTCTTGAGAAAGCCAGAAAGCAGCTTGTTGCACTAGCTCTAACAGAACCCCACTGCAATCCAAATGTCATTTTAAAGCTCTTAAACCTTGATCCCCATTTTTACTCCTGCCCGTGGCCATGTGTGCAGGTGTGACGGTGACATTAGTACTTCGGCTGTTCGTATTGTCCCTCTTCACCATCGCTGGGACCTTCTGGAGGCCTGTGCTGAACTTTTGAACGCCCATTGGCAGCGCAGCATGGGAGCACGGCTCCACTCGCTCCGCCAGTCTAGCGACAGCTACCCAGCATGTCTTGTCATGTTGGAGGGTGAGATGTTGATCGGGCATGCCCGGGTGTCACGTGTACTAGGCAACCGCAGTGCATTTGTGGAATCTGTGGTGGTGCGAGATGAGCTGCGGGGGCGGGGCTATGGCCGGGCCCTGATGGAGGGAGTGGAGTGCTATGCTCGTACCAGAGGCTTCACCCGGCTCTACCTCACCACTCATGATAAGCAGTACTTCTATGCCCACCTGGGCTTCATGCTCTCGCGACCTGTTCAGAACGTGGGCACGTTGGCATCCCTCGTGCCAATGGAACTACTGCATAAGTTCTGCAGTACAGCTGAGAATGAGTGGCATGGAGAGAAAAAGATAAAGGATAATACTGTAGCACCCAACACTAATCCTCCACCACCTCCTCCACCACCACCACCTCCTCCCACTCTTCCTCCACCAAACACAGTCTCTCCAACATCTCCCTCTTGCTCTTCCTCCCTTTCTCCATCTTCTTCAGGAGTCCACCCACCTCCTCCACCATCGACACTTCCACTTTCTCCATCTCACTCCTCGCCTACTGTCCCTCCACCTGCCCCAGCTCTTCCCCCAACTTCATGGGTTCCTCTTGAACAGACACTGGAACAGACACCATACACAGATAATCGAGGACTGCCTGTCTTCTGGATGCACAAGAACATATGATGTAGACACACATCCCTTGTACACATATACCTCAGATCCTGTAAATCTACAAGTCAAGACATCTTCCAGGCAAAGACTTTGGTTTAAGGACTGTTGTGCTACGTCTCAGGGTATTTCATCGTAGACGGTCAGGATTAGCTCTCAGACATTCTCTGTGAAATGTGATCAGAATACTAAAAGTGACTGTGCCTTAGAATATCGTATAGGGTTTAAATTTCTTTTCTTTTTTTTTTTATTTAAGCATGTCCTTTGTACCAAATATCACTGCCACGATATGTAAAATATATAAATGGTTTAATTGTATTGTATTTGAAATAAAAATGCAATAACTTTTTTTCTGGTGTAGTGTTCTTTAGTGATTTATGCACCAGTAATTATATTTGCCTGTTAAATATTCATAGGCCAGAAGAAATGCTGTTTGCTGAGGGTTGGCTATGTATTCTTACTAGTTGCAGAGTCTTCTAGTTTGCTTATGTTCTTATAGGCCAGCGTTTCCCAATCCAGGCATGTTGGGATCTGGCAGAGAACAATCAAGTGGGCTGTCTCGGGTCCCTGAGAACCAGGGTTAAATCCCCCACATTACTGCATCATCTATATTTGTGTCATGCAATAAATGACTAACTGGTGTGAGTCATTGTGACAATGAATGTCTAAAAGCCACTGATGTCACATGATCCACTACTAGCTGTTGCCAGCAATGAATGCCAGTACACCAATGAATAATTGTTTATTTACTAGTCAGTTGAATAATTGTTCAAATTTCCATCCTCATCCTTTAACGAAATATCTTTTTCCATGATTCCTTCGTCTACACTGAGATGTTCAGTGAAGGCTTCCACCCAGATATCATTTACATATGTGGCTTGGTCTTCGTCCATTCAAGGCATTCAGAGTTCTCTCTTCCATCTCTTACATAGTTTCACAAGTAGGATAATGTAAGTTTGTTGAATTGATCACGTTTTCCACAAGCAATTTCAGATTCTTAATGGAACTGAGACTAGCTGATGATTTTCCACACATATGGACAACATACACCTGCATACATCAGACATGTTTATAGTCAACTTTATACAGATTGGATACATATACTCAGGTGTATTCTTTGTGTATTGTACCATGGGAGAACTTGCAGAGAAACTCACAGTAATCCAAGCTCAGGATCAAACCAGGAACCCTGAAGCTGTGAGGCAGCAACACTACCCTCTACGCCACTGTACTGCTGTGTAGAACTCTTTGTATTCATAAAGTTTTGACTTTACAGTATTTGGCAGACACCCTTATCCAACTTAAAATGATCCTGTTTATACATCTGAGCAGTTGAGTGCACCGCACCTTGCTCAACCTTCCAATCAAAAACATCATCACTGAGTTACCACATTTGATCGACACTTTCAAATGAATTTTCTTAAACCAGTGGTCATAATTTTTTGGTGAAAAGGGAACTCAAAAAATTGCAAGACCAACAGTTTGCAAAAGAGAGTTGTGTAAAGTTATGAAGTATATGAAACAATGTGAAATGCAACTATGCTCTGTTCTTGTCTTGATGGTGTCCGAGCTTGCCTTGGTCTCTTGTGTTGAATATTTGACTATTAGATTTGTGATTGAGCTGTGTCTGTTCTACAGGAGGGGAGCCATCATGTTTTGCGGGTCCTCTCTGCTGCTCTCCCTCCTCCTGCCCCTGACCTTCACCCTGTTTCTCAGTGACCCTGTTTCAGCCTCTGTCACTAGGAAACCTGGTTTTTCTGTGGTGTGGAACATGCCCACCTCAAAATGCAAGCGTGTCTTTGGTATTTCCCTGCCCCTGCAGCAGCATGGCATCATATATAATGCAGAACATAGATTCACAGGTGAGAACATAAGTCTATTTTACGAATGCCGACTTGGTTTGTATCCCTACATCACTCGCGAGGGCTTGAGTGTGAATGGTGGGATTCCTCAGAAGGGCAATCTTGATGGACACCTTGCACTGTCAGAGGGACAGATCAATGCACTCATGTGGAACAGTTTCAGCGGGTTGGCTGTGGTAGATTGGGAGAAGTGGCAACCTCAGTGGCGCCGTAACTATGGAACCCGACAGGCCTACAATGATCTGTCTAAGCAACTGATACGACAAAAACATCCAGACATGTCTGAGGAGCAAGTAATATCACTGGCAAAAGCTGAATTTGAGGAAGCAGCACAGTCTTTTATGGAGGAAACGCTGCGACTCGGCGTCAAGGCTCGTCCCAAGGGATTGTGGGGGTTCTATGGATACCCTGGCTGCTATAATGTACACGGAGCAAAAGAGAGTGGGTACACCGGGAAGTGCAAATCTGGAACAGAGGCACTAAATGACAAACTGTTTTTTTTATGGCAGCAGTCCACTGCCCTCTACCCAAGTGTGTATGTGCGCCGTGGGCTATCGGGACACCCAAACACACGGCTTATGGTAAGACACCGTGTACTCGAGGCATTCCGAGTATCATCACAGCATGGACGTGACACTTCCCGACTTCCTGTTCTACCTTATGCTAGAGTGGCCTTTACAAAAACTCTGCACTTCTTAAACCAGGTATACTCACAAATACACACTGTTTTTGTAAATGATGTGCTACCCTGTTAAATGTCTGAGATATTAAAAGAGAAAAGGTACTTGAAAATGTGGCGGAAGTAAGTTAAAGCTACAGTACTGTGCAAAAGTCTTATGCACATGCAAAGAAATGCTGTACATATAAATAAAGAAATGAAATATTTCTACATTTTAAAAAATACTATAAAGTGCAGTAATAAATGAATGAAAGCTCACTGTTTAGTTTTACGACCCTTTGTTTTTTTTTTTTAAAAAGTAGTCTCAGGTGCACTTTCTACAGTTTTATATGGAAATGAGCTGTAAGTTTTATGGAGACTTTGACTATCACACTCGCTTTTTATTTTTGCAGCAAAACCCATCGGCCTTCATTGTGTTTTTTGTATGAAAAGTGTCTCTTTATATGTAATATGCTGCTGTCTTCAATAACCTACACAAAATTTTTCAGTAACATTTAATTTTATGCTGAAAACTAATGTTTAGACATTTAAAACGTTTTAAAACATAAAAGTCATAAAATAAAAATCCATGACAAAGTTTATACTAAAAAATTGGTGCCTAAGACTTTTGTACAGCACTGTATATTAGCTGTTTTTAAAATGTGAAATCTACATTTACAACCTCTCACTTTAGTGTTCCCTTCAAATCCACCTCTGAAAACAAGCACAGGACAAATGTTCTTATTGCTTTATTTCAAATCAAGCTATCCAAGTTTGAATCAGTTTAAACATTAGAGGTGTGTTTACTTTTACTACCAATGTAACCACACTTGTAATCCTAGTTATTAGACAGAATGAATGAATGAATGAATGCCTTTGTCATTATACACGTACAATGAAATTAGGAGCCACTCCCTTTTTTCTGTGCTCAACATGTTCATATAAGACATAAAAGAGATAATATAAGAAGGAATAATAGTAAGAAAAGGGTAGTATAGAATAAGAATATCTATATAGCAGCACGAAATGGTGTAGAATATATTAAAAATAAATAAATAAATAATGCCCATGCAGGGACTCTGAAAATTGCACAGTTTGAGACCACGGAGACACCATGTACCTGTAGAGTATCAGTGCATGTGTGTGTTCAGAGTGGTTATGACTTTTGGGAAAAAACTGTTCTTGAATCTGCTTGTCCTTGATCTGAGGCATCTGTAACGTCTCCCTGAGGGCAGCAGATTGAACAGTTTAGAGCCAGAGTGAGAGCGGTCCTTAATGATGGTTTTTCCTCTGCTGAGGCAACGTGAGGTGTAAATATCCATGAGGGAGGGGAGAGGGCAGCCAATGATCTTCTGTGCTGCTCTTATTATAAGACCTATTATAAGACCTAGGGGTCTTATAATAGACCCCTAGGTTCAAAAGTGTGGCTGATTACTTATTGTCTAACACAGCTCACTCTGCCTTTAGATCTCAGAAAGTGCTGGTTATGGATTACTCTTTATAACTTTATCACTCAGAAGTCATTTTTATCACCAGCTCAGCTTGGATTGCTTTACCCAGTGATTTTTCCCAGGTTTGGGTAGATTTTTAGAACCAAATTGCTGGCTTTGTTCTGCTCCTGCCCACCAATTCCCACTTAATATGTTCAATTCAACACAAACCAAGAAAGAGGTGTTAATAATGAATGAATGACTTACTTATTTTTTTTCTTTCAGTCACACAGCTGTAAGGTGGCAAAGCTACCTAACCATGCCACCCAGTAAATTATTAGCTGGCTTTAAAGACTCCAGTTCTCCCACCTGCACACATTCAATAAATGTGATTTATTTTGCACAATGCTGTTGGTTAAAAACACGTTACACTAGAACAGTACACCTTTCAGTTTTCTTGTGATTGGTTGGTACTACTGAATTTTGGCTACTAATTATGCAAAGAATTATTTAAACAGTTGCTTGACTTCCCATTACTTAGTCTCTCTGTTGGATCGGCCGTTTCAGAAATGATTCGATTATACTGTGTATTTCTCTGTTTAATTACAGACTGATCTCGAGAACACACTTGGTGAGATTGCGTCTTTAGGTGCTGCTGGTGTGGTGTTGTGGGGTGAAATGGGGTTTGCCAAGTCCAAGGTCAGCATGTGTATATATTCTACTGTTGATAAGAGTTATTATAAATAAATTCTTATCGGTATATTTACATTTCACAGAAAATCAAACTAGGTGCTATATTATACACTGCTCATACTTAAATGTGGTGTGATCATAGCATCTCATTTCTCTTTCACACTAGCACCAGTGTGTTCTTCTCCGGGACTACATACGCTCAGTCTTGGGTGTGTATTTGGACGCTTTGCATCGGGGTGTGGCGCATTGCAGCAAGAGTGTGTGCAGTGCTAATGGTCACTGCGTAAGACGCGACCCTCATTCCGGTCACATGATTTCCCAGCTCGACACTAGGAGTGAATTTGACCATGACCTGAGGTCAAAATTCAAATGTGTGTGTTATGAAGGATGGAGTGGAGAATGGTGTGAGAACAGTGAAAGACATGGATGTGAAGTGAAGCCAGTAACACAACTTACACAGACTGTTACATTTTGAATTTTAATTCAAATTCTGAAAGGTGTACTAATTTTGACCCCTTTTAATAAATCACTGCCAGTACAAAGCAGTCTTTTATCATTTGTTATTGTCTATGCAAAATACAACTATTTATCTGTCTAAATAACACATGGTCCTTATGTACCTGTATTATAATATGTACAACTGTTTAATAAGCAATAGTATTTATTGGCACATTTTTTAAAATCAAATCTCTCTAAGCTAGCGTGTCGTTCTAGAGTCCATTTTTACCAGCGCTTATTTTACCTGATCTTAAACGGTACTCATTCTTGAGATGTCTGTAAATTTGGATTGTCTCACGATCACACACTACTCAACACATTTACCTCAAAATGATCTACTCACCATGTAGCTATGAGAGAGAGGAACACAGGAATATTTCCTGATCAAAAATGTAGGCCAATGCACTTAAACCCACTTTTTTTTTTTTTTTTTACATAAAGTTTCATGATTTACAAAGAAAATGTAAAATACATATTTTAAAAATTATATATATATATATATATATATATATATATATATATACATATATAAATAAAACAATGGAATAAAATGTAGAAAGTATTTAAATATCATTTTCACGAGTTGAAATTTATGGGTTCAGGTTTGGGACAGTCACCTCCCAATTAAAAGTACCTGATAAATAATGATTTTATATATATTAAGCTTACTGATGGGCTTCAGTAGATAATAGAAGGATCTTAGTAAACATCTAAGATTTGAATACTTAAATGCTTTTTAAATGTTGTTTTGTTTTTGTTGTTGCTGTAGGACAGCAGTTCCCACCAATCCCATAAGATTGGATGCAGAGCAGTTTTTGCACAGTTTACACTTATCCAAACCAACCCCCACCCCCCAACTACTGTATGAGTTCTTTTATAACGAGACACCATACTCATCAGAATAGTACTAAACTGGGATTCTAAGGTACAAATGCTTACACAGTGTATCTGTAGTTAGAGGAACATTGAGATACAAAATTTGACCTCTGTTGTGCATCTTGAGGCTGCATTTGCATGGTTTGTAACTTGATGTATCTATACAGTTACTTAAACTCCATGGAGCAATCAGCTGTAGTAATTTCCTGGACACATACTGAGCTTGGTCTGTAACATATTGTGCTCCTAACTCTGTTATCACTCTGATCACTGATATACTAAAGCAGATAAATTGAATAAATCCAGCTTTGTTTAGTAAATGATAAAAAGCTGTTTGAATTACCTAATGAGTTCAAATTCAAAACGTAGCTCTAATCCACATTAATGAATCTCGGTTTGCAAGCTACCTACTCCAATTGATGCGTATAAGAAGGTCTACTAGACTAGATTCTGACTGGTAATCTCTAACACACACAAACATATACTCTATTACCACTGTGTCGTTCAGATTGTTTTATAGTCAGTATAGTCATATGGAGTGTGTCAGAAATTGTACACAGTACACTTTTGAGATCCCATGTTGATAGGATGTTATTCTTGACACACGTTTGGACTGATCCCGGTACACTGCTTTACATGCACAGGATCATCAACCGTATTCATTATTCATTTTGAAGATAGCTGTGTGGGATGTTTGTGGGTGGTTATTGTCTGATCTTCAATGCAGTCAGGTTTCTGCGCAGAGCCTGGAGTTCCTGAAAGATGATGGATGTTTCGTCTGTTGATTCTTGCCTTTGGCTAAGTGCCTCAGCTAGCCTGTGTAGAGTTCTGCTCTGCTGGACTAGAGGAATAATACATACACATCCAGACTGTAAAACAGGAATTACACCAATGGAAACTGAACAGTAAAACTGAATGTATTGTATAACATTGGATTGTTCGCAATGGGTCTCTTATGACCAGCACAAGATGGAGATGACCCTGAGATGTGATTGAGAACTTGCAAATTTATAATATATAGGAACATATCAAATATATGAATTTATAAAATGTGTATAAAATATACAATTATTCTCTCACCTAAGACGATAAAGATGAGAATGACTGTGAGGAGGATCAGCATTACAGCCACACATGTCAAAGAGTAGCACCACTTAGAGGAAGTCCACATATCGCTGAGTTGACTTACATGAGACCTTCTCATTCGATACCCGGTTTGAAAGACGATTGACCTGTCAGTCATCTGAAGGTTCCCATTGATAGATGGAGGTTGTGGACGTGGAGGTCGGACACCTGACAGAGACATAAGTGCTTTTGTTGGTTAATAAAATAAAGAAGCAACACACCCAATGTCTAGTGTTATTGTATGTCTGACCATGCAAGTTGAGGTCAGCTTTAGTTGTTTCTTAATCACAGATTGACACGAACACATGCCAATCAATACCTTTGCTGTGCTGTTCAGGGTGTGTGCGGTGCAGGTCACTGATGGAGTCCACAGAGTGCAGTTCAATCTCAGTCATATCTTTATCACTGATAGGTACAAATGCTGAAGACGGAGACGGAGGAGACCTGACCAACACTCCTGCTCAGAGAACAAATGTTTAAGTATGCATATGTACTGTAAACCACCTAACCAGAGCCCACAAAAAAAGAAGATATGTGCGGTGGCCTGGAAAAAACCTTCAGATGTTGCTGTAGCCAAAATTTATGAAAATTGTGACCAAAATTGATGATGTTTTTACTTCATGTTCTACTAAATTTGCGAATTGCCCATTACCACTCACTAACTGGCTCTCCCCTATCATATGACTGCTACTAACCACTTGCTTCCTCCAAGACATGTGATGCCAGTCACCATAGTTTTTTTGAACTGTTGCTCATGCTACATTACAGAGCAACTGAGCACATTTAGTGGAAAGTGCTAACTGCAGTGTTCTGCATACACAAGCTACAAACGTTCACAGTTGGCTAGTGTAACTTTAAACAGGAAATTGAGTCTGCTATTTCACCCACCCAGAGAATATGGCAAATTTGCACTCTTGGACTCCACATATGGCTGTTTCATCCGGACAATCTTGTGTAAAATATGAATAGATATCACCAAAACAACATGTTTTCACTTCATTTATAACCTTACATATGCCGTCTGCCTGCAGAGGAGGAGTCTCAACAAACATTGCTGTAAAAACAATCAGTCTGCTTAAATATGATTAATTACAAGCTTGCTATATATTTTTGATTTAGATATTTTGCTAATTACACAATATAAAATGTAAATTAAACAAATAAATAGTAGTTGCTTTTAGATATACAGTGTGTTGGGGTCTTTCAATGGAGTTTGAATGGAATCTTTAAATGCAGTGTTCTCCATTTTCTCTGTTGGGGGGTAACCAGGTTTCAAAATGTTCACATTACATCTGATTGAGGTACATGCAACAAAGGAACATATTTCAGTTCAGGAATGTCTGCAGTTTTCAGAACTATTTATAGTAGAACATTTCTATATGTCACTGTAGAAGGGGTTTTCCCAGACCACGACACACTTATTAAACATTAGAAAATTTCACCCTCATAACAGAGCCCTATGGAGGGGTTGTCTTTGATATGAAAATATTGACAATAAAAAAGTTCCGCAAGGATTCTTTGCTTCATAACTTGGAACTCTCAGACAGTGAAAACCTTTAAGAGTTTTCCCCAGAGGTACAAACCAGAAAACCTTTGAGGTCCTAGATTTAATTTCTTCTTTCTAAGACTATAATACTCTAAGGTTATATGGCGTGCCCTGTCAGAAGGGGGGGGGGGGGGGGGGGGGTAAATACAATTTAGATAAACGTTTTACGTCAGTTTAATTCACCAATTATCTTACACAAAATCTAGCCACAGGAACATATTGGATGAAAGACGATATATTTATTCAAGCAGGACGTAACATACAATTTGAATATTATTAATAAACACCTGCATACAAAGTGATATTTGCACTGTAACACCTTTGGAAATCAAAACCACAAAAGCTAAACATTCTGAGCATGCTATAATTTATCAAAATGATGTTAACATTTTAGCTCATTTGTGAAATTGGGCTATCACTCTTAAACTGAAAATTAATGTGATGCTCACAGCATAGACACTCTGGAGCCATCATATTATCCAACTAACAAAACCCAGAAAAGCTCTTAATTTGTAATTCCCGCAGAAGAACAACTTTTCAATCCAGATCTTACCTTGGGAGTGCATCCTCATCAAACACTG
The DNA here is from genome assembly GCA_022414735.1 of Noturus placidus. Classification (NCBI taxonomy): domain Eukaryota; kingdom Metazoa; phylum Chordata; class Actinopteri; order Siluriformes; family Ictaluridae; genus Noturus; species Noturus placidus. The sequence continues at coordinate 6,193 of JAFFST010044700.1, read as the reverse complement.
TGATGAAAGATCCAGACCTGTTTCTAATCCAAAATCAAGAGCCTCATTAACTCACCAGTATAATGGAAATGTCACATTGCACTAAAATTCAGTTACAATATAGCCTTATTAAAACTCAACCAGTGGTACATTTTTTAAATTCTCTACAACAGAGAAACAGAATATGTTCATAGTGTAGAGTATGAAACAGCTTGCCCTGTTTAATGTCTTCCCCTTATCACCAAAATGAGCAGGCAGTGTGGGGCAGTCCAGCATTCCCGCACCCAAAATAGCCACAGTAAAACAGGAGGGTGTGTGGGGTATATTAATAGATTCTGGGCTAAACGATGACATGGTTATAGTAAACAAAAATAAATGACACTATATATGCAAGGATCAAAAGACCATATGTGTTCTGTAATGTAAGTTTGAGTTTTATACTTGGTCCAATTTACAGGTGCATCTCAAAAATTAGTATATTGTGGAAAAGTTCATTTTGTCCCATAATTTAATGCAAAAAGTGGAACTTTCATATACTCTAGATTCATTACACATCAAGTGAAATATTTCAAGACTTTTTTTGTTTTGTTTAAATCTTTATGATTACGGCTTACAGCTCATGGAAAACAAAAATCCATTATCTCAAAATATTAGAATAAAGAATTTATAATACAGAAATGTTGACCTTCTTCAAAAGTATGTTCATTTATGCACTCGGGTGCTTTCACTGCACATGTGTGTAAATGTAAAGCCATGGAATGCTGACAAAAAAATCTAACCGAATCAATTGTGTGCAATGACAATAAAAAAAAAGCCTGTGTTCTGTGAATTTAAATGTTTGTCTGTCACAATAATTAAAGATTAAGGCTCCAGGTATTATTTTCTTGTTTAGAACTGAAAGTTTTTGGCATTGATGTTAAATATACTGTGTGTTTGAAAGAGTTTTATTCAACATTCAATGCCAAAGCATAATTCACACCTTGCATTAGTTGCTTTGTATACAAAAAAAACTAAAAGCAACTTTTGCAAACTTCCTATAATAATGTTCCAGGTTATGGTTACATAAATAATACTACCTAAAAGCAAATGTTTCATGTCAGTTGTCATATAACCACAAGAAGGGAACATTGTGTTATAAAACGGTTGGGGCGGCTGTGGCTCAGTCGGTAGAGCGGGTTGTCCACTAATCCACTAATCGTAGGGTTGGTGGTTTGAATCCTGGCCCGGGTGATCCCATGCCGAAGTGTCCTTGGACAAGACACTGAACCCTAAGTTGCCCCCAATGGCAAGCTAGCACCTTGCATGCAGCTCTGCTACCATTGGTGTGAGTGTGTCTCATTTGTAAGTCGCTTTGGATAAAAGCATCTGCTAAATGTATAAATGTAAAGATCTCAGAATGTTTCTGGAACAGTACTGGGACTACCGTATTTTCCGCTCTATAAGGCGCACCTAAAAGCCTTAAATTTTCTCAAAAATCGGCCGTGCGCCTAATAATCCGGTGCGCCTTATGTGTGGACTGAGTTCCAAAATCTGTAAATATGTTGTGCGACTTTGGTTGGCGTAACAACCGTATGCGCCTTATAACACGGTGCGCCTTATGTATTGGTCAAGTACAGAAATAGACCCCGTAATTGAGACTGCGCCTTATAATAAGGTAATACGGTATATAATGTTCCCAGAACATAATGAAATGGTTCCAAAATAATAACCTAATAACAACCTTAATAGTAATAATAACCTCAAGGTTATCTGGGAAGAAATGATGTATTAAGACAAATCATCTTCCGCTGTAGTTTTCAATACTTTTACAGTAGAAACAAAGTTAAAAATCTAGGTTTCATTGTTTTTTTATCTATAGCCCACAATAAACCACCCACCACAACTGCCCTCTAAAACTATACTTTTATGAGGCCTGATTTGTTGTTATCTCTCACTGTTTGTGTCTGAGCACAGGTTGTGTCTAAGTACAGCATTATTTATTAATATGTAAAATTCTAAATTGTAGTCGTATTATTTTTTTAACAGGTATATTGATTTTAGCATTGTCAGGAAAAGATTTTTAGACCTTTGACTCATGAGTGAGCGACTACTATCTGGTAGCTAGCTGACATTCATCATTGAAAATAAAGTAATGTAAATCTAAGTAGCTAACATTTACCCATGATCCCCTGTGTCTGTGTTGTGATGCAAAGAGGCAAATGAAATTGAAATGCACATTAACACAAACCAGGGGAGAAAGTGGACAAGTAGTGAACACAAGACTGTTATAATGGCAAAGATGTTCGGTTTGGACATATCAATGCAGTGTATCACCCACCACAATATAGACTCACAAATCGGCGAGTGAGACTAGGTTACAAGTGATTAGCTAAACTGTTTGGAAGATAACATAAAAATATCATACCAGTGGACTTGAATCTAATCATGACATACTCATTAAAAATACAGTCCTAGATTTTTAGATGTGTTATTTGTTTATATTCAGAAAATAAGGAGAGAGAGAGAGAGAGAGAGAGAGACAAAGGAACACTCTCTCTCTCTCTAACAAACACACACACACACACACACACACACACACACACACACACACACTTGTTTTACTATCCTAATCCATTAATTAGCACTCAGTTGACACAAGGTTGTGTAAGAATGTTTATTGTCCAGCCAATGTTAGTATAGAGCTGAGTGTCAAGTGCTTTGTCGCTCTGAATTTGCTTCAAATGTGTTACTGCCTTAAAAGCTTCACTCAGCACATCACTGGAATAAACACATTTGATCTTTTCTTTTACATTTATATTGTGGAAAATAAACAAAAAAACTTGATTATGCAACTTCTAAAAATTTGTATTTGTTAACAAACTCAAGCTATTCAAGCTACTCGTCTTAAAAACAGGGAGAACTTGCACATTTTCCTTGTCTTAAATGTGAGTCTACAAGGACTTGAGGTCCTAAAAAGTATTGCATGCTATATAACACTAAGGTGAAGTCCACTATGTCAAAGTCATAATGATCAGCACAAGTACACTACAGAAAGCAAAAAATATAAGTGTTCTTTCATTTGCAAAATTGCATAAATGTTTTGATCCTGTCCATGACATACATCATCTACAATCCAGGGGTCACCAACACGGTGCCCGCGGGCTCCAGGTCGCCCCCAAGGACCCCGAGAGTCGCCCGCAGGCCTGTTCTAAAAATAGCACAACTCATTAGTGAGCTGCGTCTAAAATTAAAAAAAAAAATCTGTTGCTATTCTTTTTTAACTCACACTTGCATTCATATAGATTTAAAAATGACAATATCTTAAAAATATGTTCATTATACATGAAGTTTAGATAAGTTAAGGCGAACTCTGACCTACTCAAGTTCAAAGGTCAGTGTTATGCGCATGACAAAACCAGTGCTAATGGAGATAAAGCTAGCGGGCACAGCACAGATGAATGCAGTTTCTTCCCCCAAAACAATATGGCAGAAAAAAGAAGGAAAACTTATCACTTTCACAACGAATGGGAGGAGGAGTTATTTTTTACGACTGTGAAAGAAACTTGTGTGTCTCATTTGTACGGCACAATGTTGAGAGACACTTCACTACGTGTCACAAAGGGCTCGTCCATATATTACGTCATCAAATTTTCAGCCATTTTTAACACCCCCCCCATGTCATCTATCGTCATCAGGCCCTTTACCCCGCCAATGATGACGTCATCATCTTAGATGTACACTTTTACACTAATACGCCACAGGATGTGCGTGTGACGTCAGTATTTCTGTTTGTTTGTTATTTTGGCAATTTGCAAATATTTCAGTAAGTAAATGATGAACGTGACAGTGGTGACACTAAACACGAAGAACTAAATACATTGATGACGTAATCACGTCCCTGAACCACCCCCCCCACCCCCTGTCGTCATCAGACATCATCGTACCCTTCATGAACTCCATCAAGAACAAACCCAGAACACGCCTCACTGATGCACATCTGAAAGACTCACTCACAGTTACAGTGTCAAGTTACACACCAGATCACAACACACTGGTGAACAGCATGCAGTACCAGTCTTCCCACTAATAAAGAAACAGATACCAGATTGTTGTCAGTGGCAACATCCAGTGCCATGTCAAAGTGTCATTAAAATATTGAAGAAGTGTGTTCATGACATGTAGCAGTTATCATTTTTTTTAAGAAATGCCGCAGATTTGGTCATGAGTTCAAAATGTGACAAAATTTATTTAAAAATATCGAAGTTGATTTTTCTTCAACATTACATGATTGATAACTTTTTGAAACATGGTGCAACGTAGTTCATGATTTGTTAAAAAGGTTTGTCAGTGGCTGGTGAAAATTGGATATTTTTCCTATGAAATGTAGTGATGTAAGTGATCATCTGTCAATTTAACAATCACTGAGATTAAAAGAGATAAAGTGCTGAATATTGATCTGTTTCCCACCTTGTTTTCATTGTTGATCATTATTGTGAGAAATCAGTAAGGTGATCTAAGTGTGGAATTGGGAGTGAAAAAATAAAAAAAAATTTAATTTATAACGTTGCACCATGTTTCAAAAAGTTATCAATCATGTAATGTTGAAGAAAAATCAACTTCGATATTTTTAAATAAATTTTGTCACATTTTGAACTCATGACCAAATCTGCGGCATTTCTTAAACAAAATGGCGGCTGTGGCTCAGTCGGTAGAGCGGGTTGTCCACTAATCCACTAATCGTAGGATTGGTGGTTCGAATCCCGGCCCGGGTGATCCCATGCCGAAGTGTCCTTGGGCAAGACACTGAACCCTAAGTTGCCCCCGATGGCAAGCTAGCACCTTGCATGGCAGCTCTGCTACCATTGGTGTGTGAATGTGCACTTGTAAGTCGCTTTGGATAAAAGCGTCTGCTAAATGAATAAATGAAAATGTAAATAATTTAAGTCACACTTACAGTCTTAATAGTTTTAATATCAGGGTATAATAATTCTAAAATTTATTGGATTTGTTTTAATATAAAATTAAATTTGTGTAAAAAGAGCGTATCAAACTGGTAGCCCTTTGTATGACTCAGTACCCATGAAGTAGCTCTCAGTTTCTAAAATGTTGGTGACCCCTGAGCTACACGGTGACGACATTTCCATCCATCAATCATACTGCTTATCCTATATACCGTCACAACAACCTTGTGTAGGATAAGCAGCACAGAAAATGGAGGAATTAGCTATCTAGCTACAGCCATTTCCTTTAATGACCTTGTAGGACCTGGTTGGTTAGTTTAATTTGTTCTGAAATGGGAGACATGATTGGCGACACCGCAAGAGGGCGCTAAATGAAGTCTTGTGCGAGACTCGAGAATGGGGAAAACTACATATCCCAGGATTCCTCTCATCGCACGCGCCCTGTTTTTGACGCTAGAGCAGCGAGAGCGGAGTCCACAGGAGCGCGCGCTGAAACCTCGTCCAGGTTTGTGAGGAGTTCTCAGAACTGCACGGCTGAGGGAAACACAATGCTGGCTCGAGGGCTCGTGAGCGGCCGGGTTTCCGGTGGATTCCTCCAAACTGCAGTGTTTGGTGGGAGAACGGGACAGCAGGAGAGACACGGGACAACCGAGGTAAGTTAGGGGCTGAGGTTAAGGGAATCCACAAAGTTTTCTGAACCTGTGCAAGACCGATAACTCGGTTATCTCGCGACTACAACGGTTACGTGGGAATATGGAGAAATATTTCGAGCAAGATCCAAGTTAAGAGTGAAATAAACCCAGTCGTTACTTTCGAGCCTTGATGACAGCAGGCGAGAAATTCCCTTAGCGAAAGTGTTTTTTGTTTTTGTTTTTGCGATAACATTATCCACATGAAAAGCCTTTCAGTGTGCAGTGTGGTTGCTGTGCACTGACCGTTCATGCGCGAGGAACGCTGCATCTGTGACTCAGTCCGAGTCTGCGCGAGCTGCTGCACCGTGAACGCGTGAGATCAGAAACAGGCTCGGGCAGCTTCTGACAGAAGAGAGGGAATAATGACAACGTCTAATAAAATCTCTCTCTCTCTCTCTCTGTCTGTCTCTCATCCCTCCCCGTCTGTCTGTCTCTCATCCCTCCCCGTCTGTCTGTCTCTCATCCCTCCCCGTCTGTCTGTCTGTCTCTCATCCCTCCCCGTCTGTCTGTCTGTCTCTCATCCCTCCCCGTCTGTCTGTCTCTCATCCCTCCCCGTCTGTCTCTCTCTCATCCCTCCCCCCC
>JAFFST010044699.1:33943-37652 GCA_022414735.1 Noturus placidus | reverse complement strand
TATATAGATAGATAGATAGATAGATACTTTCTATCTATCTATCTATATATATATATATCTTTTTTTTAAATCAAGTATAATAATACAAACAAGGGATTTCACAAAGAGGATAATGTTTTTTATACGATTATATTTGTTGAAAAACTCGACTGCCAAGGTGGAAGGGCTACAGAGCGTTCTTGTCAGCTTAGAACTTAAAACAATGGTTTATTTACCTTTTTGTATGTAAATGGAGTTTGTGCTTCTGTAATGGAGTCTGAGTCTAGCAGTGGGTCTTTTATGAATCCTAAAATGGAGATTGGCCTTTGTGAGTTCATGTTTATTTAAAGGGAGCTTAATATATCCATTAGTCATCGCAGATGAGATCCAAGCCTTTCAAACAATGCTGCTTTCATACTAACCTGTCCGTAATGAATCGCTCAACTTAATGAACTGATGGGGGCCTAAAGAGGCCATTTTCTAAAAAGCATTTGTGTTGTTTTTCAGGTGACATGATGAAACACTCAAGTCAGATTTTATTTTCCTCTTTACCTGATTGGGGTCAATGCTGTAGGATGTACTAGGTCAATAGAACCATTTATGACCCATACACACACAAAACACGTACTTAAGGTGGTCATTATTCACGCATGAATTCACAAGACTCACGTCATAGTTAAAATGAGCTATTCATTAGTTTGTGATTAGTACTTGCCTAAACTCCTCATTAGTTCATATTTAAGTAAGTGTTAATTTAGGTATTAGTGCATGATAATTCATGTACTGTTATTGTAAAGTGTTACCACTGTATCTGTTTAGTGCTCCAAATATTCGTATCTGTATTCGGATTTAAACCCTGAAGTGGTCATGGCTTAAACAGATGCATATTTCTAGTCTCATCCAGATGCCCTATGAACCTTTCTTCCAAGCTTTCAACAACAACATTAAAGAATAGTTCTCCTCCTATTCGTATCTGTATTTGTATCCATTTTTATCCATTTTGTATCCATTTGTATCCATAGCCATGTATAAAGGCTAACTACAAGTCTAGATACATATGGTCTAAAAAGACAGATTTTTCATTTTATTTCCCCTCTCTGGTTTCATGGCTTGTTTCAAATAAAAAGATTATGAAAACAGAGGCATGGAAAAAGAAGTATCTGTTTATTCTCCTTGCTTCAAATTAATTGTTTTGAAAAGTATATGGCTGCTGCATTCTTGTGGAAACTGTGGACTGGTTAATTTGGCAATTAGCTAAGACATCTGTGTAAACTGATATACAATTTTTAGCGTACATCAGTGTTGATAGCAATGTGCTCCTAAATTGTCAAGCTGTTATAAGAATGTTCTAGCATGTTAAGCTGGCATGAAAATATTTGGCACATAACAGTGGTGTATTTGGATCCTTGGCTGACACTCTGAAGAATATAAACGGAAAATAAACACACAGGAGCTAGTGTTTCCAGAATCATAGTAAAAATAATATATTCATCCATCCATCTAACCATCCGTCCGTCCATCCGTTCATCCGTCCATCCATCCATCCAACCATCCATCCAACCATCCATCAAGTCATCGATCCATTCATCCATCCAATCATCCATCCATCCATCCATCAAGTCATCGATCCATTCATCCATCCAATCATCCATCCATCCATCCATCCATCCATCCATCCATCCACCCATCCATCCAGTCAGATGATTAGACATTCATTAATTCATTAATTGAGTTAAAGTCTCATGGGTACATGTCTTTATCTGCTCATGCACAGATCACAGATACTCCTTAACCATCATTTCTTTCTCTTTACATCTGTCTAAATCTGTTTCATCCTTCACTGCCTGCAGGTTCATCCAATTTGAGATCTCCACACGGAGGTCGAGGGCATCAATGTTAAAACTGCCCTATACTGAAGATATACAGTAACTGAACCTGTTTACTCCAACAATAATCATTTTAATATATGAATTATATTCCACACAATATGCAGTTAGTATATGGCATTATCCAACTTTCCAACACTGGAAAAATAGAGTAAATTGAATGTAAACAAAACAAAACAAAACAAAACATTTAACCATTCAAAAATCTCAGGCAACATTTTCCCATTTCTTTCATTCTTCTGACAATGGTTAAATTAGCACCATCACTGAGTTTTTTTTTTTTTTAAATATAGATATACACAAAATGTGATTACCTAGCATCCTTGCTAATATCATGAGGGCATTGTAATGATTTCATTACAAACAAATATCTTCAATTAATCTTTTTTTTTTACAATCCATTTTTTTAGTTCTACTGTACATTCAAAGTGACTTTTCAGTTAATATCACAACATAACTGAAAATAAATTTTAAAAAATTATTAAAAGGACTTATTACTGTATTGTCTCCCCATGATGTTTAGGAAATTCAGGTGATTTAGTTTTCCAAATATTTCATGGGGTGAACATGTTCAAGTAACAAGGTACACTTGCATTTTATAATAAGCTATAATTGATGACTCATGGAAGAAGGTGTTTCAGGCATGTTAAATGATGAGACATGTTGAATGGATTCACATGATGATGCAAAAATAATATTATTTTTGAAGTATTTTGAGGATTACAGTTCAAGATAAAATGTAGTTATAGTGGGCTGGGACAGGCAAAAGTGTCATTTTCTAAGTGCACTAGAGGTTTATTAATGCTTTATGTTTTTCATTTGAAATATGCAACTAGGTGAGACACTTTACCTGTGTTGAAAATGTTCTTTTACCCTTACATACATAAAGTCCCTTCTGGAATGCAAAGGGTGAATTGGGTTAAGGTGTGATGATTGACTTAGCCAGTCTAAAGCCTTCCACTTTTTTCCACCAGTGGTTTCTTTAATTTTATGACACTCCAAATTGTTGTAATGGCTGTGCCAAATGCTTGTGCAATGGCGCTGATAGATCCTTTCTCAGGTTCAACATGGCTTGCTTTTCTCCCATAAACAACTCTGTGGTCTTCATGTTGGTTTATCCTTTTTTAACAACAAATACTTCACATGCAAAACTCAGGGCTCAACCCAATAGTAGACATTCAGAGTTATTAAATGTTTAAGCAATCAATCTAACAGTGCACACTTAGGCAACAAGAACCAGTCCCATGTTCCAATATTTCTGATCACTTGGAAAAATGGGTGGGCTCAAAAAAAGGTGCCATGCTCTAAGTTGTTTAACAAATCTAGATGTAAATATCAGTAAATATCAGGAAACTGAAATTCTGATCTATCGTCTCATATTCATCTTTTGATATCAAACCTAAATGTCAAAACATACTTGTGCTTTGTTTGAGGTTATGTGATGTCCATGCTCCCTCCTACCCAATTATGTAGGTAACACAACATTCTTTCCTTTGAAAAAGTACTACCATTTCTGAAAGTTTCAATTATACAGGTTTTGAGCTGAATTTATAAATACCTTTGACTAAAGACTGCATGAGAACAATCACCGGAAATATGTATTTTTTTTAAGTGCCCTTAAACTTTAATTGTAAATAGATTTTAAATAAAAAGATGGGAAGACATGGTTTTTGCCTACTTTGACCAGACCTTGTTAGTGTCTTTGGTGAGAGTGCACAATGAGGCTAAACTCTTAATAGGAGCTGAGTGTGTGTCAGGCTTACCGGAGCTGTAAATGCACACCAGCCCGGTGCTCTCCACATCATCTAGCATTTGCTTCAGACAACTATCAGCTTTGGTGAACT
>JAFFST010044699.1:23943-28943 GCA_022414735.1 Noturus placidus | reverse complement strand
TGTACAGTGTTGAGGTGCGATTATCCACAGTAGTAGAAAGGTGAATCCAAGACAAACTGTCTTTTCGACGGAAGTGCTATTCAGAAGTTATACAAGATATCAGCTTGAGCAAGGAGGAGTAGTATTAAGTCCAGCGCCACTGTCAGTCAGTTTGAGGTAACCACAAAGTTTCACACTGGAATTTATGTTTTGTGCTATAAGTACACCTAACTATGGAAATCCATTAGAGGCCAATATTAAATACAAAAATATGTCCATTAAATGTCTGTTCATTAATTAATAGTATGAGGACCTCAGAGGAGACCCATCTTAATCTGAGACATTGCGAAGGAGTGAATTTTTTATGCATATGAAGTCATGAATGAACTTAAACTAAGCTGTAAGTGTAGCACATAAATCTAATTAATTAACTACAAAATCTGTGATAAAAATAGGTTATGTCCCATGCACATGTTACAATTTCATAACCTTGATTTAGTTTCTCGTGGCTTTATTAAGTTGTACACGATATTTAAAAAATAAAATGAAATGCTAAATAAAAGGATGTGCTGGATCAAGTGCTATTTTACAGCTGCCTAATATTACTGAATATTAATGGCTTCATATTATCTTCTCATTCTCATTATCATATCATTATTATCATTATTATTATTATCTTTTCTTATTTTGTATTTTAAAATTGTCTCTTACTTTTATGTTACATTGTATGACATTTAACAGCAAATGAATAAAACAATATATTTTTTATATTGTCAGTTCCTATACCATTTCCTATCCGTGTTTTTTTTTCTGAATTAAAGGCAAGTGCTTGTATTTAAGTACACACATTGAACTACACACAGGCCATTTGGTGCACTAGAAATTGACTTAAAATTGTGCATAACCCGAATATGAAAACACAAATTCCCCTCCATTTAAATATACAGAATTACTCACTTTGTTCTTTTCAGATTAATAACATTTCCAGTTCTATATGCAATACTGTATGGAGTTATTTGGAGATCTGTAAGATAATCATGACACATGACATAATAGGGCACATTTCTTTCTAGAGACCTCACTGCAATAAATTTATTTATTTATTTATTCTTAATAAAGGTGGATAAATACATTAAAGCTTGTAGGTTGTAACTGTTATTGCACGGCTCTTATCAGACCGGCATGTCAGATTTGGGGTGGATTAATCTGGATTACAGTTAACCTTCCACTGTCCTGGAGCTTTTTCCAAAGTGACATCTTCAAAACAAAGGCAATGGGGCTTGTTGCCAGGGGACAGGACTCTGTGTAGCACTCTATGAAGGCATAAAAGTCAATTATTCAAGCAGATGAACAACAGGGACACCGGGTTTGCTTAATATCCTTCACTGACAAATGATGAAGAAGAAAAGACACTGGGGAAAAAATGATCATGCTTAAGAAAATCAACCATGCAACCAGACGAACTACCTTGCTGCTTTTTGAGTATTTACAAGCTGATTTAACAACTGATTTCACTTTATTATTCAAGTTATTTATAAGCTTTTCTGAGGTTAGTTATTGGCAGGATGAAAAGTAACACATCCTGGGAAGAAATTATCTGTTGCTACCCAGATGAGGATGGGTTCCCTTCTGAGTCTGGTTCCTCACAAGGTTTCTTCCTCTTAAAACATCTTAGGGAGTTTTTCCTTGCCACTGTCGCCACTCAGTGGCTTGCTCAGTTGGGATAAATTCACACCTTTAATATCTGTTTACCGTATTGATAATGTCTATTGTAAAAAGCGCGATACAAATAAAATCGAATTGAATTGAATATACATAGGTACATACTGACTGCTAGACCTGTCAAAATAGTCGATTTCACTATCTCTGCATTTACTTACCATATTTTACATTTATATCCTAAATCGAAACAACAACAACAACATAGCAAACACAAAAGAAAAGAAAGAGGAGGGATTAAATGCTATAATGAATGATTCTGATCATTCATCATCAGTAAACACTTTATCCTGTTCAGCATGGATCCAGAGACTATCCCCAGGAGGGACACATCTTGAATATATATACCAGTCCATCTTTCCAATCCCCTTACTGGCGTGTTTTTGGGAGCTGGGAGGAAACTGGCAAACCCAAAGGAAACTCATAGTGATTTGGGAAGGACATGCAAAACTTCACACAGAGAGTAACCTGAACTCAGGATTGAACCGGGGACCCTAGAGCTGGGAGGATGCAATATTACCCACTGTGCCATTGTGCAAAGATCATCGTCCTCCCACTAAATAAACATTCACAATATGCAGAACCAACACAGTACCAAAAATATACTGTTGAATGTTCTTTCAGAGTCACAATTGCAACTTCCTTTCAGGACATACAATATATATCGGATCCAAGGTGCTAAATGGAAGAAGTTTGGAACCAGCAGGACTCTTCCTAGAGCTGGCCGCCCGGCCAATCGGGGGAGAAGGGCCTCGGGCAGGGAGGTGACCAAAAACCCGATGGTCACTCTGACAGAGCTCCAGTGTGTGTGTGTGTATATATATATATATATATATATATATATATATATACATACATAGTCTCAGATACAATATGTGCAGTTGTATTAAGAACTTAGAAATGATAATAATAAGAATCAATCCATCCATCTATTTTCTATACTTCTTATCCTACGCAGGTTTTTGAGGAGAATTGGGACACAAGGGCATAGTGAAAACCCAGTGCAGGGCACATTCGCTCACCTTTTCAACACTATGGACAATTTGGAAAGGCAAGTCAGCCTACAATGCATGTCTTTGGATTAGGGGAGGAGACAGGAGTACCTGGAGTAAGCCCCCGAAGAGAGAACAGGGAGAACATGCAGACTCCACGCACACAGGGTAGAGGTGAGAATCAAACCCACAACCCTGGAGGTGTGAGGCATACTTGCTAACCACTAAGCCACCAGGCCCCCTAAAAATAAGAATATGAAATTATAATAGGTTTTACTGAGTGTCTCTGAGAACTTTCAGTTAGAGAACAGAGTTCTTCTCCAGACTTTAACTGATGTGCTTGCTTCAGAGTGGCCTGAATAAAGCCCTTACCTCAACCACATTGAACACCTTTGGGATGAACTGGAATGCTGGTGTGTGCCCCCGGCCAACATCTGTGCCTGACCTCAATAATTCTCTTGTGGCTTAATGAGCAAATCCCCACAGCTACGCTCCAAAATCTAGTGAAAAGACATCCAAGAAGAATGGAGATTATTATAACAGCAAAGGGGGATTGAATCTGCAATGGGATGATCAAAAAGCACATATGGGTGTGATGGACAGGTGTCCACATACCTTTGGCCGTATAGTATAAACCAGCCGTAAGACACATAAATGACATGTTTGAATTTTGTCATCATTTTGGAGCGCACTAGCTTCACACTAAAAGCCACAAAACTTAGATTTTGATTACATTGAGACTTTAAATCAAAAGAGTAAAGAGTACAGACAGAGTAAGTCCTTATTCATCTTTACATGATCACTGCTGAATGGCTACATTGAGCATCAGTCTGAGAGACCGTTTTTGTATTTACAGACCAGTATACAAAGTTAATTCTATGGAATAAGCAAAGAAAATCACCATGATGACATGGTCCAAAGCACCTACAGCTTGGCCATGAACATCACAAGCACCACAACATCACCAGTCTGTAAATCCAACACCATTAATGTTTTAAGCTCCCGTTTTAACTTATATAATTTTTGTACATTATCTTTAGTTCTCTATTTAGTACCCCATTGCCTTTGAGAGATGGTACGTAATTACACTGAACAGAATTTAATTTCATGGGTGGCTGTACAAACGTGGTACCACTGGATGTCTTAAAGCCTGTGTGAGTTCATAGAAGGGATATAAATGAGTCGATATCAGGTACAAAAATTCTCATCTACCACCATTTCAGGCAGCTGGTTGGTGAAAAAGCAGCAGGTCCTTCAACAGCCGGTCGTTATCTCATACAGTAACTGCTTCGGCTCATGCCGACCTCGCTCTCTTGTTCTCCTGCTCTCTTTCTGCCCTGTGCTGTTCCCATGGCAACCGGCGCAGAGGGATGGGTGCAAAAGAGGATGGAGTTGTGGGTAACACCCGCCTTTCCCCTTCCCCCCAATCTCCCTCTCTACTCCACTCTTATTGCCTCTCTTCTCTTGACTAAGTAGCTACAGGGTGACTGGCTTCGTTAATCTCTTTCTCCCACACACACTACAGTCACCATCAGGGAATAAAATACATCATGATGTCAGTTGGCAGCTTTTCTGCAATATAATACAACAGCCTGCAAAACTTCTGCAGCAATTGAATGTCAATTGTCAAAGCTTTCAGTAGAATTTGATTTCTGTGTCATGCAGTAAATCACTTTTTTTTCTTACTTCTGGGCTAGTAATTACTTTCTTTTAGTTAAAAAAAATAGCCAACCATTTCAGTAGAGTGTATAACAAAGCGTCGTATAAATAATTATTACGAATGAACAGTACAAATATAATCTTTCACATTGCTGCTTTTTTAATGGGCGTGAAAAAGCTAGAAATGACCACACGCATGATATCAGCAGGAAAAAACGCTCATGAAAAGAAGGAGTAGGTGGGGGTTGGGACAATGGATAATCTAAAGCTATTGGATGGCATTAAAACATCTACTAATGCAAGAATGCCTCTACTGGCTCCAGTGCCGATTAAAGAGTTGCATGTGGAAGCATTATATAATTCATTTCCTGATGAAATTTTGCTTTCCATTTCATTTCATTTTATTAATCTCCTCTGTGTGTGTGTGTGTGTGTGTGTGTGTGTGTGTGTGTGTGTGTGCGTGCATGACTTCCATCCCTGCAATATGATTTACCTTTCTTTCTTGCGTTCATGGTTTCCTGCCTTTTGTATTTTTAACTGTACACAATTGCAGAATTCCAGTTATGTATCTGACGTTCCTCAAGTGTCTTCCAGCAAGAAACATTTTCATTTCCATCTTGGACTAAATCCAGATTTCAGGAAGTACTAGTC
>JAFFST010044699.1:9173-23923 GCA_022414735.1 Noturus placidus | reverse complement strand
AAAAAAAAAAAAAAACAGGTTTGGCAATTCCGGGCAACTGTGTGTGATTTGGTGCAGATTATTCCTGGTCCTTTTTGACCACACAGCTGGATTGCAAAGCCATTATGACTTGGATTAGAAAGCAAGAGCTATGTCCAAATGAAATATAATATTCATTAAACACCTTTGCACATGTGCCGAAATGACAGATGGCTCACATTTTTAATAAAAAGATATAAAGGAAAATTATGGAATTGTGCATTGTACAGTGATGGCTTCTCGTGATATTAGATGGAAGGGCTAAAATATAATATTAATCAATAGCTCAACCATGAACTATTTGGATTGAGCAACATGTTATATCACAAGGTTTCTTTGACAGCATAATAAGAATGATGTGGAATAAACTACTGCTCACACCGTTACAGACATATATGTAATAGTAAGTCTGTAATGCCCTACTTGCTTTATGTCTTGGTTCCTCTGAATATCCATCCATCCATCCATCCATTTTCTGTACCGCTTCTCCTACACAGGGTCTCAGGGAGCTCTGGGCACAAGGTGGGGGACACCCTGGACAGGGTTCCAACCCATCGCAGGGCACAATCGCACACATATTACAGAAAATTTGGAGTTGCCAATCAGCCTACATCACAGGTCTTTAGACTGGGGGAGGAAACTGGAGCACCCGGAGGAAACCCTTGAAGAATGGGGAGAACATGCAAGCTCTGTGCACATGTGGCACAGGTTGGATTCAAACAACCAACCCTGGCGGTACAAGGCAAGTGTGTTAACCACTAAGCCACTGTACACCCCCCCCCCCCCTCTTTTTTATGGGGAAAAAGCCTGCTATTTAGCCTGCATGAATCAACAGTCTGGGCAAGAAAGAAACTAATCAGCTCCTGCATTGCTACTACATACCATTCTGTGTGTTTTTTTATGACCGATGGTGGCGCTGTTGTGCTTGGTTCCAGAAAGGTCAGAAATAAGACATTAATATAAAAAATAAAATATAATGTTGATGCCTGCTTATACCAGCTGCACCTGAATATTGCAGTTAAACCTACACTGGAAAATATATCATTTTTGTTTTTGTCTGTGTACCAACATGCCTAATTTGTCATTCATGTCGTAACTTTTGTAACGTAAATAGAATGGGGATACTGGTATATGAACAATTGGTATATGAATCTCTTTCTTTCAATTGAACACATGTCCAGAAATAGTTGAATATGCTTATGAATCAAAGTGTGCTACATGCCCATTGCTCTAGAGTGAAAGAACAGAACTGTTTGAATGAAATCAAACATCTGCTCTGAAATTTGCTGATGAAGGTTAAACGTATAAACAGGGTTTAATGGCATGGAAGACACTGCGATAATTAGTGGCTGAGTGCGTGGCTACGTCAGCCCTCACTTTCAAAATAGGCTGCTTCATTAACCGAGCAGAGACGGGCATGAAAAGCATGAGCAGGAAAAAGGCTCATTTGAATAGCACAAATATAGCTAATTAGCATGTGAGTGAAAAGATTTACGTCAGCGGAAGCCTCTTTTTGCTTTCATAAGGTTTTCTAATTTGTTTTACCCACTCTTCCCCTTTTTTCTCTTCAGGATTCTACTGACGGTGGTTGTGATCTTCCGGATCCTCATTGTAGCCATTGTGGGTGAGACAGTGTATGAGGATGAGCAGACAATGTTCCTGTGTAACACACTCCAACCCGGCTGCAACCAGGCCTGCTACGA
Source organism: Noturus placidus (assembly GCA_022414735.1). Lineage (NCBI taxonomy): Eukaryota > Metazoa > Chordata > Actinopteri > Siluriformes > Ictaluridae > Noturus > Noturus placidus. Next base: position 22,202 of record JAFFST010044699.1, on the reverse strand, counting down.
CAAGGCCTTCCCCATCTCACACATCCGCTACTGGGTCTTTCAGATCATCCTGGTGTGTACGCCGAGTCTGTGCTTCATTACCTATTCCGTGCACCAGTCAGCAAAACAGCGCGATCGCCGCTATTCCTTCCTCTATCCATTGCTGGAAAAGGACTACAGCCGAGAAGGCACCCGCAAAGTTCGCAGTGTCAACGGTATCCTGGTGCAGCACCCAGACAGCAGTGGTGGCAAAGATGAGCCCGAATGCCTAGAGGTTAAAGAGATCCCTAATGTAGCACGTGGCCTCACTCACAGCAAGAGCTCCAAAGTACGTCGGCAAGAAGGTATTTCTCGTTTCTACGTCATCCAGGTCGTGTTCCGTAACGCCTTGGAGATTGGCTTCCTGGCAGGCCAGTACTTCTTGTATGGCTTCAGCGTACCAGCCATCTTTGAGTGTGATCGCTATCCATGCCTAAAAGAAGTGGAGTGCTATGTGTCGCGCCCCACCGAGAAGACAGTCTTCCTGGTGTTTATGTTTGCCGTGAGCGGAATCTGTGTGGTGCTCAACCTGGCCGAGCTCAACCACCTGGGCTGGAGGAAGATCAAGACGGCCATCCGGGGTGTCCAGGCACGCCGCAAGTCTATCTGTGAGATCCGCAAGAAGGACATGGGGCACCTGTCACAGCCTCCAAATCTGGGCAGGACCCAGTCCAGCGAGTCGGCTTACGTTTGATCTTCTATTACCATCTTTTAAATTGAGTCAAGGGGTTGAATGTTGATAATAAGGGATAGGGAGTAGCCTTACCGAACCACCACCAAACCCATTTCCACCAACCACTCCATTCCCATGTGTTAGATAGTGTTGTGATGTTGCATGAGAGGGATGATGGGGAGAGTAAACATATATTCTGAGATTCTTGTTTCTGGAGAGTCTCAAAGATAATACGAGGGCTGGGAGAGGACAAAAGAGCGGATGAGCCGTCAGGAAAAGGTGACGGACTTGCAACATGCTACAGGAGCAACAATGTCTTGGATCACCTTATGACTACTCCTCTTACTTTCTGGAGAGAAGAAAAAAAATTGCACAAGATAGCAGGAGAGTGTCATTTCTGCTATGGATCATTGTCATGGAAGAAAATGACTGTTTATGCTCGAGTTTTGTCAGTGAGTCATGCTGAAGTCATGCTGAAGAAAACAATGTGGGGGGATCTAAACAGATATTTAACAGATATTTGTTTCTTCGGTCCTTTTCTTCTCTCCCAGTCTGCTTCCTGATGGCACCATTATTTTACAGTGACCTGCCGCAAGATGTCCTCTGTCTCTGTTTTCGTCTATCGTATCGTAAAGAAGAGAAAGTGAAGAAAAAAGTGCACAAGGAAATGAGTAAACAAATGGTTACATCATTATACTTTGTGATACATTCATGATTTTAAATGATTTCATTTCAACTAGATACATATATATATATATATATATATATATAGAGAGAGAGAGAGAGAGAGAGAGAGATAGAGAGATAGATATAATTGGCTATTTAGTTACAAAATAGTTACATTTTATAAAAGTAAAATGATTTTGCTTTGTTGGGAGATGGGATGAAGCTTATAATTTATTCAGCGATTTTATATATACAAATAACTCTTATTCGTGAGTTATTTAAAGCTTTTCTTTCTGACACTGCATTCATGAGTGAAAAAAGGGAAATATTGTAAAGGGATGACATTGAAACAGGCATGTTTACAAAGCACACGCTGTTGTGCAGATGAAAAGTGTTGTTTTGTTTTGAGGGAGCTTTTATTATTTGATTATTAGCTTTCGACTCTCCGTGGCATGTTTGGAATTGCATGTAGAGAGGAATCATGCATGTACACATTGCACCTTGTTTATCAGAGACACAGAGAGAGAATGGCTGAGAGAGAACTCACTCTGGGAAGGCGGTCTGCTGATAATGCTCTTAGAGCAAGATTTTGTTTAGTTCACTAGCCAAAGAGACAAGAGCGTAGAGGACATGGAGGCAGCCTTGAGGGTTACGTCTATAAGAAGTGACACGCACAAGCTCGACTGTTCTAAAGAGACTTCTTAGCCTTTAGTGGAGATAAAGATGGAAAGGAATGACAATACTTAAGACCACTCCACTTTTTAGTGCCCTTACTTAGTACTGAGTAAATTTAGTGTCTTGTGTCTTTGTGTGTGTGTGTTTGTGTATGGTCTAATCCAATGGTAATCCTTTGCTTAAAATAAGGTATATGGTGTCCCATATTCATGCGCACACACACACACACACACACACACACACACACACACACACACACACACGCTCTGACCTAATATTTCAACAAGACACAATTGAGCCTATATTATCAACACTTGAGCATAAGTGCTTGATCATGCACTCCACAGATAGTGATGAAACAATACAGAGAGCTAGCGCAGGCATGGAGACAAACCACAGGCTGACGGAAAACTGCCATAAGAAAGTCGGAGGGGAAATAAAAGAGAGAGAGAGAGTCACGTTCTTTTTCCTGGTGTGTCTCTGAGAAAGAGGAACTGTTTAGGTTTGGAGCAACAAAAGCAACGGTCTAGCCATAACTCAGCTCAAGTTTCAGCTCACGATCTGCAGTCAGGAGAAGGTCGATCAGCATGTCCTACTTGAGCTAAATAACGAAATAAATGCCATTAAAAAGGCAGAATGAGTCTATTGACATCTTTAACATTGTTCCATCTTATGTTCCTGTTTCTCCTGCAGCCAATAAGGCACAAGTTGGGTACAGTCAATAGAATGAAAAGACAACAAAATTGGTTTTTGCATAATGACAGATTGGAAATCCATTAACTTAACAAAGACAAATTTGACCCACATTAATATTAGCTGGAAAACCAAGCACTTTGCCTTCTTTTCTAAGGAGCTGGCTCTTAAATTACATTGACAGAAAGTAGAATTATTTCAGTCCCAGTCTTAGTGTTCCTTCTTCATAAGGGGAACAGGTGAGAAAAAGCTGGGCAGTTAACATTAGTAACTATTCCGAGCACCTTATTAACTTTATGGTTCTCTCATTCCTTTCTGTGCCTAATTGAAGTATATTACAATTCCAGCCAGACAAGCCATCAGACACTCATTGTAATCAGGCTCTTATGAGAGAAACATCAATGTCCAGCCAGCTGCATCCCTAAGTGAGTTTTTCTTCAGTTGACTGTGATTAAAGCCAATTCCTCTCCTCTGTCTCTTCTTCTACTATCAATGTTGAAATACAAAGAGAAAAGCAGAATTTATGCAATATACTTTTGTTTTTTTTCTTCTTTCTTTTGGCTTGTGTATTGATGTTCTGTGTACTTTCATTGTTGTAGTGTTTCCCAACCTGGTCTTCTGGAACCACCAGATAGTCCTGCTCTCTCTGATATTCTGACAATATGGCCTAAGCCAAACAATCAAACATTTACTGTTATTTTCTTTAAGTATTGGCATCTGATCTTATCCAGTGCTTTGTTGATTAGTTGGAAATCATACATGACCTTATGCTAGTGCAGATTGGCTTAAGTCTAAAGATGCCAAAACATTACAGCACTGCCAATCAAGGGGCAGGAACTAAGTTACATACAGTACTTTCTTCATGTTAAGTGCTGAATTAAGTGCTCATAAGTGTGCAATCTGCATATTAGCAAAATAATGGACATTTCAGAAAGATGTCACGCAAAACCAGTACAGATGAGTCTGGATGCTTGTCTTTTGCTTTTGTTAAAGGAAGGCCATACTTATACAGTATCTCAAAGGGTTCATGGTATGCTGTGGAATTTGACCTTTGCCATTAAGTAGGGAGTTAGTTACAGCCTCAGACTCTCTGTGAACTATGATATATTTTGTACACTTATCTGGACACAGGATTCAGAATCTTAGAGGTTGCAATCTGATTTCCATCCCTATATCTGTCAGGGTCTGGATGCAAACCCAATAAAGTATATCAGCCAAACCAGATACTTGAAAAATACGGTAGGAGAGATGATAAACATATGAAAAAACTTGTTCAGTGACTTTCGTTTTCTAAATTTGTGCCAGCTCACCTTCTGTTGCGGTTTATCCAATCACATACAACTATGTAAATGGTATTACATATGAGGCTAATAGCATTTGGTCGGAATTGTCTGATTAGCAAACAGCATGAGTTGTATTTAAAAATAAATAAAGCAGTAAAAAAAAGAATGTTTAAATAAATATTGGACAGAGAAGTATGAGTTTATTCTCCACTTCAATTTCAAAACTGGTGTGTCTCACCTGTTTCAGAGTCCATGCCACAAGTCAAAAGAGGTTGTGTAAAGTGCCACTGCAAAACTTCAAATTTAATAGCCTTATTTATAGCCATAAACAAAACTTGAAGCAAGGTTAAGCATTATAATGTAATTTGTCGCAAATTTTAGTTAGTTTGACTCTGTAGCAAAAGCTGGTACAAGCACCAGAATATATGAAGTCAGCTGGTTTGGAAGCTGATAGAGAGAGAGCAGAAATAGCACTGCCTGGAAGTTTGCCTAAGGACTGATTTGGGAAACACTTCAATACTGTAAAGTGACATGATGTTAAGAGCTTTGGGGCATTTGCATTAAGAAAAGAGTATAATATGCCTGGGGAGTGAAAATATCCCTCACCAAAGTACTGTAATATGCAACTTCATTCTTGAATTGAGGTTTTAAAGACATTAATAGGCTTGGACACATGCATGTATTATGGAATATGGCTGGAATAAACTTGTTTTGCAATTTCATTTCAAGAAAAAAGAAATGAAAAAAAAAGACTAATTCCAAGACTAGTGCTACTTGACAGTAAACATTCAGCCCTGGTCTATTAGTTAGGCAGAGTAAACCAATTGAAAAGGATGGTAGCTCAATCTTGACAACTAATTATGCACAAAGTGCAATATTATCATTTGAACAAAAAAATGTATGCATGTGCTGTATATTAAACTGTTTTTTTTTTTATTATTATTTATTATTATTATTAATTTATTTTGGAGAATGTGGTGTTTTTGAGAAGACTGTTGGACAATTTGTCTCGTCACATCATGTCTACAGCCCCACACTGCCATAGTGTTTTATGTTGCTTTCCTGATCTTTTGGAGACATAATTGATGTGTTTGTAGCCGTGGTCTGAGCGTTCAGCCGACACTATAACCTTAATCACTGCCACTGATCGGTCCTTCACTTTTGAAGTAATGACGTTTTCTACTATTACAGAAGGTCATAATGTCGATGAAGTGCTCAGAGAAATTAGTGGACCAGCATTAATGTCTACTGCACATGCAAAAAATGTCTCAGGTATGTTTTTTTTTTCAATCTGACATTTGGAGGTACATCGTTTTTACTCTTTCGGCATTTAATACTCAAATGTATCTTAGTAAGAACCTATTTGGAATTTTATTATTATTATTATTATTATTATTATTATTGTTGTTGTTGTTACTGGCCAATTGTAACACCTCTATGTTGTGAAGCATGTATTAATATGTTCAAAGATGAACAAAAAAAAAGTTTTTCAGCCATGCCAAGGCACACTGATGTTTAATATGACTGTTCAAACAACAGTATTTTATAGACACAGACAGCACATACACTGCGGATATTACAATCTTATATTGCCACGTATTATTCCCTTTAAAAGAGCCATCATGATCTACTTATGTGCTCTCTCAGTGCTCATGTATCTAAACATAACCCACTCAATCCAGCATATAACCTCTTATTCCAGTAAAGATGATTCAATCACAGAGATATCCTCGCTGTTTACGTTTGCTGGCTTAGCATTGGGTTTGTTGATCAGTTCTTGGTAAAATGTTCCCTCTTAAGTAGATCCGAGACTAGTTTTTCATCTCCAAAAACCTGGTGAAATCTGGCTTCATAGCACATCTACTAATTTGGAAGAAAGCGCTGGGCACAGAGAGAGCATTAAATAAAGTCAGGGTATTTTCTTGTAACCAGGGTAGCAACATAAGTTTCAGATCACTTCCTCCCAACAAGCCGTTTGTGAAATTATAGAACACTTGATCAGCATTCTGTGTGTATCTCAGAATGCTATACTTCAACATTGTTGAACAATCGTCAAGGAACATATTCAATGATAGAAGAATTTATAAGGACATATCAGTAAAGCCAATTTATACTTTTGGACATGAGGGCTAAATAACAACAAGGTCAGCAATCAATTGAAATCTCAACATTAATTAATAAGTAAAACCAATCACACTGTAGTAAGTGCTAACGCTCTTTCAAACCTGGATTCTTAGACTCTATCTGGTCTTGATCCTTTAATAGATTAGTTTATTGCAACAATGCCTTTCTTGTAATTCTGGTGTAAATTCACATAAGTCTGTAAAAAGAATTTCTGCATTTCATGAGTCCTGGAGTTTCTCATTTAGTCTCAAAAACGCAACTTCTAACGTCATTTATGTCAGATTATAAAGATATAAAGCCACAGCAGAACTTTAAAATGCTGTTTGTTGCCCCTCCATTTTCTTCCCAATTTGGTCCCCTGTTAATTCCCACCCACTAGCCAGCTCTTGCTTAACATATGACAGCTACCACCTGGGGTGTGCAAAGGCTAACACATGCGTCTTCATAGACCTGTGAAGCCAGCCAACTGCATCCTTTTTCGAGCTGCTGCTCATGCTGTGTCATAGCACAATGAAGCACACTCGGAGGAAAGTGATTTCTCCTCTTCTGCATACATGACCTCACAGACACCTATGATTGCCTAGTTTCACTGAGCTTTACAGGGGAGGGAGAATATGCTACATCTCCCACCCAGAGAGCACGGCTTGACTTTCAGCCATGGTGGCTTAGTGGTTAGTACATTTGCCTCACACCTCCAGGGTCGGGGGGTTGATTCTCACCGTGGCCCTGTGTGTGCGGAGTTTGCTTGTTCTCCCCGTGCTGTGGGGTTTCCTTCGGGTACTCTGGTTTCCTCCCCCAGTCCAAAGACCAAAGTGTCCGTAGTGTATGAATGAGTGTGTGAATGTTTATGTGATTGTGCCCTGCGATGGATTGGCACCCTGTCCAGGGTGTACCCTGCCTTGTGCCCCATGCTCCCTCGGATATGCTCCAGGTTTCCCCATGACCATAAAGAAAGGATAAGCGGTATAGAAGATGGATGGATGAATGGATGGACAGACTGGCTGTGACATCGTCAGGATTCCAACTTGCAATCTCTCAGTGATTGGGCAACTGTTTTTTTGTGTATGTGTTGCACACTCAGGAGCTCAGTTTGTAATTTTTAAAAGTGGTTTACACATGTTAAAGTTACCCATTTTATCCATTTATTCCATTTTATCCAACTCAGGACACAAGGTGTGGGACATCCAGCAAGGCACAATCGCATACACATTCACACTATTTTGGAAATGCCAACCAACCTAAACGCATGTCTTTGGACTGGGGGAGGAAACCTCAAAAGCATGGGGAGAACATGCAAACTCTGCGTACACAGGGCGGAGGCGGGATTCAAACCCCTAACCCCAGAGTCGATAGTATATCATTTCAAAAACACTTTAGAAAAACTGTTTTTCACCACATTTCCTTTCCATTTCATTTGAATAAGTTAATTTGGCTCCATTAATATAAAGCAATTTATTGTAAGTAATTTAAACCACCTAGGCAGCATAGTGGCCTAAGAGGCAGCGTTGCTGCTTTACAGCTTCAGGGTCCATGGTTCGATCCTGCGTGTGTTTGTGGTGTCATGAGAAGGAGTGGCATCCGATTCAAGGTGTATTTCTGCCTCATGTTGGATGTTTTTGTTATAGGCTCTGGATCTGCCATGACCCTAACCATGAATGAGAGTAAAAAAAAACACCTGATGCCTACATTTACTGCAATGCTTTTGGGAAGCTCTCAGGCCCTGCCCAGGCTGTTTTCCTTTCACGAGTCATACATATTTTTAACAGAAATAGGGGCGGGGTTATATGGGGTAGAGAGAACTCCTGTCCAAGTTTGGTTTGCTGTTGTAATTTTCCACAAAGGGTTCAAACTGCTCCTTTAAGAGCATTTAAAGTATATGGAGACACCTAGAATTTAAGAATCCATGAGGGTGACTTTTTCCTAAAGCCATATAAAGCCAAGAAAAAGCTGGTGTTTGTGTATACAACTTATTGCACTGGCATGACAGCATCATTAACACCATAAAGTTTCAGGAAGAAATACAATCTGTACTAACAGACACTATGGCACCACGCTGGAACCAGGATTTATTAGTGATTATACACGTGTAGCTTTTTCAGGTTTGTCTGTAACCTTTAAGACCGTGATTTATTAATGAATAGGGGTTTGGGTTTGTGTACAATGTGTACTCGATTTTTAAACATCAAGTTTTAAAATTATCACTTTTTTAATACTCGAGAATTGGGCTGGAATAACATCGTCATACAGATATGTGCACAGACCTCACGCACTTCGCCAAAAATAACAAAGTTGAACACGTCTTTTTCGTCTAAAGCTGCCGCAAAAATCAACACTCGGAATTCTATCTTTAGCCAAGAAGTGAAATTGTGGCAAACAGCTGTGAAAGTGGCAGCCTGCTGTACTCGTTAATACAGACACAGCTGCGCTCTACACTTCACGCTCTTCACACGTTTCAAACATTCAGGTTTGCTGAGCCATCTGACACATATTGAGTCGATCAAAGTCTCTCCTCCTTCTAAGTATATATAGTACATCCACAACTTCTCATGCATAGCCTTAGCTAGGGGTTGTCAGAATTTCTCCAATGTACTAGTTCCTAATTTTTAGACGAAAAGAAAAATCTGTTGTTTGGATCACAGATGTTTTATATCTCAATGAAGTTATGTATGTTTCTGACTTGTGTACTGTACATAATGAGTGAAATAAACACCTTGAATGTTGAAGGAGACATTATCTTTCTCTCTCTCTCTCTCTATGTGTGTGTGTGTGTGTGTGTTTGTGTGTGTGTGTGTTTGTGTTTGTGTGTGTGTGTGTTCAAAGGATCAGTTTATGGAAGATCAAATAGATCAAATAACAAACCTACAGTGGAAATGGGAAAACCAAAATAGTCATATTTTCTAGATGTCAGACTTTATTTAAGCTGAACCTTCAACCTGATAATGGTATTAATTGCAAGAGAATTCAAGAGCCTAGGATTGGCAGGTCTTCCTAAAAAAATCACATAGTAAAGAAGTAAAGAATACCAATATTAAATTAATTAGTAAAGTAATTCACTAACACACATCATATATTCATATGTACAAAACAAATGGGATTGAGAGTAACAGCATCACACCACTCCAACGTTGATTACTTTTCCTATACCAGCATATCCCAGTGTTTTATTCCGCTTACACCACAGCATTTTGCCAATAATTGCAATTTCTTTGAGTCATCATTTCTATCAGTTTATAGCTATATTTACATCCATCCATCCATCTTCTACCGCTTACTCCTTTTCGGTGTCATGGGGAACCTGGAGCCTATCCCAGGAAGCTATATTTACATTTAAATGGTAAATGGTCTGCACTTGGGGCGCACGGTGGCTTGGTGGTTAGCACGTCCACCTCACACTTCGAGTCCTGCCAGGGCCGTGTGTGTGCGGAGTTTGCATGTTCTCCCTGTGTGTCGGGGGTTTCCTCCGGGTACTCCGGTTTCCTCCCCCAGTCCAAAGACATGCGTGTTAGGCTGATTGGCGTGTCTAAAGTGTCCGTAGTGTATGAATGTGTGTGTGAGTGTGTATGTGATAGTGCCCTGCGATGGACTGGCACCCTGTCCAGGGTGTACCCCGCCTTGTGCCCGATGCTCCCTGGGATAGGCTCCAGGTTCCCCCGTGACCCTGAAAAGGAGTAAGCGGTTGAAGATGGATGGATGGATGGTCTGCACTTATATAGCTTTTTTATCCAAAGCGCTGTACACTGTCTCATTCACCCATTCATACACACACTCACACACCAATGGTAGCAGAGCTGACATGCAAACGACGCTAACTTGGGGTTCAGTGTCTTGCCCAAGGACACTTCGGTATGTGGATTATTATTATTATTATTATTATTATTATTATTATTATTATTATTATTATTATGTGGGCTGGGAATCGAACCACCAACCCGCTCTACCACCTGAGCCACAGCCGCCCATGGTAGACTGACTATTGGATAACCAACAAGAGTGAGGCTTTTTCCTATTGGGTGTCAAGTAAAACATTTCTGAAAAGCAGCATGAGCTAGTCCAATCACAAAATAATAAGGACTTTGGATTAGCTCCTCTTATGGCTTACATTAAGTTGAAGTTAATTAGACAAAAAAAAAAAAAACAACCCCACCGATTGTCATGTTAAGCCAGGTTCACACTGTATGATTTTGGCCATGATTTGGTCTTCTGAGACAAATTTTGAGAATTCTAAAAGATTCCTATAACCCTAGGCCAAAATCTATAGTCTTTGATCATTAGTTTGATGTGTTCCCTAGCAGCCAATTAATGTCTGTTGCGATCAAATTTTTCCAATCAAATTTAATTCTGCCAGTGTCAGAACATTTAAGGCACAGGCTTGTCGTGTTGTCTCTCACTCCGTATGAGAATTCTTGTGTGCGTCCTTTTTTCACGTCTTTACTGTCGTACAGTCTGACATTAATGACAATGAGATACTAAAGCGTGATATGGGTTACAGCAGGGATTGTGTTCGTACAGTCTGACAAGCAACAGTCGCACAGGACTATTAAAATTGCACAGTGTGAACCCGGATTTAAAGTGCAAACTCCTGAAAACTTTCCCCAGGTGGAAAAACGTACTGACTGTTACAAAGCACTAACGCTGGTCACTCCTTCCATAAATGATAAATAAACGTCTCTTTCCAAAAAATGTCACCATATCAACAATTATACTCCACATTTATGTTTGTTAAATAACCGCATTTTTAAAAATCTGTTTATTATAGTTACTTTGATTACTTTGAGCATCCACCATATGACTTCCTATGAATGAGCTGTTGCTGTAGCAACAATGATATACAGTATTAGAATGAACACATTAATATTAACCTGTGATTTGTCTTGCAGCCAGCACTACTGTCAGAGCCATGCTGTACCTGGAAATGAATTATACACCTTCTGACCAATCAGATCTGAAAATTCCACAGCACTTGTAATATCAGTCCAGACAGGACTTTGCAGAGTTTATTTTTGTGATTGTTGCTTGATTTTGCATTCATTCCCTCAATCCTGGAATCTTGGAGGGACTGTAAAACCTTTTAACTCCTTTAGAAACCCCTGTTTTCTTCCAGACTAAAATATATGCATTGTTCATCAGTACCTGAGCATTTTAGTATTAAAGATTTTATTATTTTGTGATTTGACTAGCCCATGCTGCTCTTCAGAAATGTTTTATGTGATGCCCAATAGGAAAGAGCTTCACTCTTATTGGTTATCCAATAGTCTAACAACCAATCAGTGGATAATCTCTTAATGTATGTGCACTAAGGAAAAAAAAAAAAAATGATGTGATGTTCTTTGCAGTGGATGGAAGGGTTCATTTATAGATATGTACGTAGAATGAATCAAATGTATGCAAAATACTCAAACACTAACCAGTAAATGCTGGGTATATCTGGCCACACTGAGCTGAGAAATGAAATATACTGTTTTTTCATCTAGTTGTCCCTACTGTTTCATCTAGGGTTATCAGAATGGTGAATGGTGTGTGTGTGTGTGTGCACACATGCCTCTCCCAATTTTCATCTCCACCCCCCAAGTCACATGATTGTAGCACAGAGTTAGGATTGAAGGCTTGTTGCCAGGGCGATAAGCCAGGCAGTAATATGTGAAAGCGCTGCAGGGATTAGTGTGTAGACAGATGGCCAGAGAAACGCGTCACTTCCTGAGAACCAGGCAGGATCACAGGTCTCGTCCCCAATATGACCATGGTCACTACTGTCACCAACTGCAGGACTCTACACGCCACCTCATGTTCATCAGTCCCATTACCAATGTTAATCATTAGCTCTCAGATCTTAGGGTTTGTATCAAATCTGTTTCATGAGTAACACTGTCCTGTCCAGTGTGCTAGTCTTGAATTATATCTATTGCCAAGGCCCATCACTAATGCATAACTGCATTTTCTAATTTTAATTACATCACAGTGCATGTTTCTGATTGGTCAGAAGGTGTTGATTGGTTTTCTATAACAGAAGCTCTGTCAGTAGTGCTTGTCAAATTCAAATCACAGATTTTATTCATTAATGCACTTGCTCCAATGCATTGTTATATCTAGTAGCAACTCCTTCACAAGGACTTGTTGGGTGGAGACTCCACCAAATCTCTAGCAATAAATGAATTTTAAAAAAGTTGTTATTTAACTAATAAAACTGTCTAATCATTATTAATGAAGTTATCTGGAAGGACTTAAGATTGATGGAAAGTATGTCATATACCAGAGCTTTGTAATGGTCAAAATTGTTTCCGACACAGTGGGTGTGGTTCCTTTTTCACTTTTTTTTGTCTTGTGATTTATTTATTTATTTTTGCTTCAAGAGAGGAAAAGAAAGCTTGACTGTCTAGTGGTTAAAAAAATGCATACAGTGGTGTGAAAAAGTGTTTGCCCCCTTCCTCATTTCCTGTTCCTTTGCATGTTTGTCACACTTAAGTGTTTCGGAACATCAAACCAATTTAAACAATAGTCAAGGACAACACAAGTAAACACAAAATGCAATTTGTAAATGAAGGTGTTTATTATTATAGGTGAAAAAAAAATCCAAACCATCATGGCCCTGTGTGAAAAAGTGATTGCCCCCCTTACCATAACTGTGGTTGTCCACACCTGAGTTCAATTTCTCTAGCCACACCCAGGCCTGATTATTGCCACACCTGTTCACAATCAAGGCATCACTTGACACAGTAAGGTCCACCAGAAGATCCTTAAAAGCTACACATCATGCCGAGACCCAAAGAAATCCAGGAACAATTGAGAAAGAAAGTAATTGAGATCTATCAGTCTGGAAAGGGTTATAAAGCCATTTCCAAAGCTTTGGGAATCCAGCGAACCACAGTGAGAGCCATTATCCACAAATGGCGAAGACATGGA
>JAFFST010044697.1:58610-69677 GCA_022414735.1 Noturus placidus | reverse complement strand
ATATATATATTTGTTCATATTTACCAAGTCAGTCATTTTAAATAGATATATTCCCTGGAAGTATATTAAATGACAAAATCAGTATCTGTTTATTTATTTCCCTGCACACAAGGCACAATACTGAGCTTGAAAAAGCCATTACTCCTATTCAACACAAAGATGCTCGAATCAATCTGCGACATGAAATGAAAGGGCACGCCTTTTTGAATATGAATACGTAAAGAAAATTTAGCAGTTTGTTTAACTAATAATATACACAAATAGAGATACTAAAACCACTGCAGGTATACCTGATGATTGAGCAACTGTAAACAATATAAACAGTAAACGATTTCACAACATTCAACAATGGAGTGCACAGTAACACGGAAGTTTTTACACGTGTCACTGAGAGCGTCGTAAGTTTCCTTTTTGTTTGCTTTTTTAAGAGCGATCAGTTCCCAATGTGTATTTTAGAAAGGTACTTTGTGGGATTTCATTTTGGTAATGCCTTTTCCGAGTCGTCAAGTGGGTGAGAAAACAATATTTGTCAGCGGTTTTGTGTTGAAATAAAGAGTAACACCTAATATTTAATAGGCAGTAATGCAGCAAGTCATTTCTGGTACATACCTTGCATATTGCCTTTATAAAGCACGTGGTAATTTGTGAGAAAACTACCAGGTGTGTACAACAGCACTTCGTGCCATAATACAGCAATTACTCATAATTTAATAAGTGATCATTTAATAGTTACAATTAACAGGGTGCAAACTTTGGAAGTCAAATATGTAAGGACATAATAACTAACAGGGAAAAAAAAAAGCACCAGGTATATTTATGCATTTAATGCTAAAAAATAATAAAATAGTGGAAAAAACAAACTGCAAGGGCATATCTGACAGGAATCATATGGAATAATGCTTTTAAGATTACATAATTAATTATTCAATTATCCTAAACTGGAAGTAAATGGTTAGTGATAATCGGCTGATCGTGAGTAATTATTACACTGTGGCATCCGGTACTTCTTTATATTCCTAGTAGAGTTCACATTATTTCAGCTTATTATGTATCTTTAAATCCAAAATCCATGCTAAGCACCAGAAATTACTTTCAGTTACTACAATAGTACTAATTTGATACCAGACTGTAAACATATCTGTGTTTTTAGAGGGGGGGGGGAGGGGGGTATTTTTAGTTATTGGTATATTATTACAAATTATGTGAATAAACAGGGGAGACAAGGCTAAACCCAACTATCTATCAATGACAGTTCTGGAATTTTGTGGGCTCAAGCAAAACAGAACCACAAATGGTCATAAGTAAAATACACAGCATGAAATGAAGAAGCAAAGTTAGGGCTGATTTCTTTCTAGCTCAAACTGTAGGCTTACACAGCCTGTCAATGATAATCAGGTCTGGTGATTATACACCTGAATGAGTGAAACTCCCACTACATTTTATCTCCATTTGGGTTGATCTGTGTGTGCGTGGTTTTTTGACACTCAGCATTATTTACTTTAAAATCTCACTGGAGGAGAAACTAAAAATAGATAGACTGCGCACACTTTGTCCATTCAAAGTACCAGTTACGCAAAAGGACAGATGACAGAACTGTAATTGCTGTGGGGTTTTACCCTACGTTTGGTATTCAGAGGAAACACGGCAGGAAACCGATAAAGCGTTACAGGCTTTTACATACAAGGTTTTACAAAAACATTTAGAAATTCCAAATGTATCTGCCTATCTATGTTTGAGTGTTAATTATTGGTATTCCCACCTCTAATTTATCGGACTGTGTGATTTCATATACGCTCCGGATGGCACATAGAACTTTAAATGAGCCAGACCACACACTTTATCAATATTTCAACCCCCGTCCTTCTGGCCACAGGTATAGACTACCCATGTGCAGAAAGGCCAGCTTTGGTAAGAGTTTTGTTCCTATGGCTATACTCGCGTTAAACATATAGGTAACCAGCCGTTATGATGACATCTTATACTCTAGAATTTGTTGTATGATCCTGATGTTGTCTTTTTGTCGCCTTCTCCCCTCCATGTCTGTGATTGTTTTTTTTGTTTTTTTTATGGTTTATATATATTGTGGTGTTTCTCTGCACACACGGTGGAAACTAATTTTCTCTTTGAGGGCAAATAAAATTATCTATCTGTGTGTGTGTGTGTGTGTGTGTGTGTGTGTGTGTGTGTGTGTGTGTGAATAATGTGTGTGAGTTTCCCCCACATCATTCTTATTATACAGTCAGCGAGACCTCATGATTTAATGCATTGTTCAACTCGAATAGTTTTGTTGTCGGGCTATCGATATATATTAGATTTTAGCCCTTTTATCTAATATCACCACCAACCATCACTGCTAATAAGCTACTAATATGAACTCAAGCTTTCATAAGAATGAAATGGAAGGACAGTATGGGAAGTGTGAAGACCAGTATGGGAAGTTTGATACCAGAATAATCATTTAAAGTGATGAGGCAGTAGGTACATACTGTATATTACACTGGATGAGGCTCCTGGGGTGGAGCTTGTGTGTGGTCTTTATAAATCATCATTATATGTTGTATATTTTTAGTATGGGGACAGCAGACACAATTGGAACACGCTCGTTTTCTTCACCAGTTTTAATTACTGTGTCATTACCATGGTGATCCATGACTGTTTTTATGTTTTGTGATTGTTAGTCATGAGTCCCTTGTTTGTCCTGAGCAGTTAAACTGCCCATTGTTCTTACGAAAAAAGTCCTCCAGGTCCTGCACATTCTTGGCTTTTCCAGCATATTCTGCATATTTGACCCCTTTTCCATCAGTGGATATATGATGTTGATCATCCTGTCCAAAAGTGTCTCCACTTATCCTTCAGTGTCCTGCGGAGCCTGGAGCCTCTCCCAGGATGCACAGGGCACAAGGTGGGGTACACCCTGGACAGGGTGCCAATCACATACACATTCACACACTACGGACTTCAGACATGCCAATCAGTCTACCATGCATGTCTTAGGACTGGGGAGGAAACTGGAGTACCTGGAGGAAACCCCCACAGCACCCGGAAACATGCAAAGTCCACACATAGGACCACGGTGGGAATCGAACCCCCAACCCTGGAGGTGTGAGGCCAATGTGACAACCCCCAACCCACAGTGCTCCCTAGTTATTAGAGATAGTATATGATATATGATACAACATCCTTTGGCATGTGTTTATGTTTGAATCTATTTATACATAGTACATATAGAATACGTGCTCCGTTTCCAAGGGACATGAGAGAAACCGGGCCGCATTCCTATTATTAAGCCCTGAACCACAGAGGAATGTGAGGATTGGATTAGTGCAATGGATCAGCTTCTGGGGATTCAACCATCTGCTGGCATCTGGAAGCATCCTGCTTTTGGAAGTGGAAGGCTGGGGTTGTTTTGTGCGTCTTGTTATTCTCTCTTAATTACTTTTGCTTCATAATGTGGTTCCACTTCCAGTTTCCGTACTTTTAATTTTTATAACCGCTGGTGAAGCTGTGATCATTTTTCTTCTATTCAATCGAACATGATAACTACCAGACGCTGAAAATTACACCATTAAGGACATCATTGCCGGTTTGGTCTATACATGTGAACATTTAAAAAAGTTCATGCACACGTATGTTATGTAGATCGACACACTGGCACCGTTCAGGCAGTGAAATTACTAATGCTGTACAACAGTGTTTCAACCCAGAGAGTTCAACCATTTTTCATGTGAAGTCACATGACTGATTAACAACACAAGCACATGGATATGTTTGACTGAGCTCTGGTATGTAATACAAGCAGCTGCCCAGGGGTTAATATGTAACATGATGAGTGGGTCACTCAGGGTTACACAGGCACTTCTGTTTCTAGTTAGACATGCTAACATTTTGGGTGGAGAAAAAAAAGACTATGGTGCTGACACTCAGTGTAACCGAGTCCTTAGCCTTCCAGTTAAACAGTCCATTTGGTATGAATTTACTAGATATTCAAGGATCTACCGTATAGTACATGTGCAAAACCATTTCTTTAAGACATTTCTGCATATAGAATTATTCAAGAGATTTACAATTATCTGGTTAAATCGAGGCACGGACTCTATTTCACACCATCATAACATTATATGGTAGTAGTTCTCGTGTTCAAATGACTAAAAAGTGTATAGTTGGATCCTATGAAGTATTTTTTTTATGCTTACGCTGTGTTACAGAACGATGGATTTTTGGATGACCAAATCCATTTCGAAGGGCACTCATGGCCACTCCTACTTTTATTTTGGTGGATGATATAGTTATTAGCTTTTAATTTGGCTTTGGAATTACACAATCTTTTGGCATGACATTTTATATGTTGTAAAGCGTTCCAATTAAAATTCCACCGAAGTTCTCAGAGACACAGCTGAGGAAGGGGGAATGGACACGAGGGTGCCTAAAGACATAATGACTGAATTATTACATGTTGGGAAAGTTTCCATTTAAAGACACCCCCCCCCCAGTAAATGCTTTCTGTGTGTATGCATGTACAAGATTGAGAGATTGAGAGAGCGAGAGAGAGAGAGTGAGAGAGAGAGTGAGAGAGAGTGTGAGAGAGAGTTGTAGAGCTCTGTGTTATAAAGCGTTTCAATTAAAATTCCACCAAAATTCTCAGAGACACAGCTGAGGAAGGGGGAATGGACACGACGGTGCCTAAAGACACTGAATTATTACATGTTGGGAACGTTTCCATTTAAAGCTGCCCTCCCCCCCGTAAATGCTTTCTGTGTGTATGCATGTCCAAGATTGAGAGAGCAGGGGAGAGTGAGGGAGAGAGAGAAAGGGAGAGAGAGAAAGAGAGATAGAGAGAGGGAGAGGGAGAGTGTGAGAGAGAGTGTGAGAGAGAGAGTGTGTGATAGAGAGAGAGTGTGTGTGTGTGTGAGAGAGAGAGAGAGAGAGAGAGAGAGAGAGAGAGAGAGAGAGGGAGAGAGAGAGAGAGAGAGAGAGAGAGAGAGAGAGGGAGAGAGAGAGTTAGAGAGAGAGTGTGTGTGAGAGAGAGAGAGAGAGAGAGAGAGAGAGAGAGAGAGAGAGAGAGAGAGAGAGGCAGCTGCACATGCTATACTCTTGAGTTTGAATCACGGAAGGTGAGAAGAAGTAGCTTGCTTACTGAACACTGCCAGCTAAATAAAGCACAGACAACATCTATACATTTATACTCACATTCTGGCATCTATGTGATCCAGATTGGAACATAACAGAGGGAATAAGTAGGTCGCTGACTACAAGACAACATTTTTTTCGTGAAGAAAAAAAAAGGAAAAAAAAAAAGTGTCCCCAACTTACTTATATATTGTGGTCATTTGAATATACATCATCTGGTTATATAAATAGATTAAAAAAAAAAAAAATCTTTTCCTTATCTTTGCAATAGTGCTACAATGTAGAGAATAAATACAGAAAACTTACACTCACCATCCAGTTTAATAGAAACGCCTGTACATGCTCATTTATGCAGATATCTAATCAGCCAATCACGTGGCAGCTGCGTGGCGATGCATAAAATCATGCACTTACAGGTCAAGAGCTTCAGGTGATGTTTACATCAAACATCAGAATAAAAAAATAATAATTAAAAAAAAAGAACCGATCTCTGTGACTTTGATCGTTGGTGCCAGATGGGCTGGGTCTCCTGGGATTTTCTCACACACACGTCTCTAGTGTTTACACATAATCACGATATCTTAAAGATATCAATCAAATCTAGTTGACAAGGAGACGCAAGACTGGCAGAAAGTTAACTGTTGACTATCAAGGAAGGGTTACATTAAATCCTTGGCAGCATCCAGAAGCAGAACCCAGTGGCAGGCACGTAAGAGATGAACGAGGTCTTAAGAAGTCAAAACAGGGACGCAACCTCTTCAGTAAGACATTCAGTATATTAAGTTCTGTATTTATTTACAGAAGTATATAATCATGCGATCTGAATGAACAACTAACACTATAAGGAAATCATTGTTAAACATAGGCCTTCATTAAAAGACAAATTGTTAACGTAAGAGCTCATGCTTATTGTGAATATTGAAGCACACTTTGTCAAGTTTTTCATTTCTATATCTTGATCCTACTGTATGTCAGATCATTATTGATCATTAATCATTATTGTTGAATTCTCAAATCTGATCATGTACATTTACATTTATTCATTTAGCAGACGCTTTTATCCAAAGTGACTTACAAATGAGACACACTCACACAGCAATGGTAGCAGAGCTGCATGCAAGGTGCTAGCTTGCCATCGGGGGCAACTTAGGGTTCAGTGTCTTGCCCAAGGACACTTCGGCATGGGATCATCCGGGCCGGGATTCGAACCACCAACCCTACGATTAGTGGATTAGTGGACAACCCGCTCTACCCACTGAGCCACAGCCGCCCCTGTGTAGAAGGTGATGATTAATTTTCTATAATGGAAGCATTGACAGTACTTCTGCAAGGCTTATATTAATACGCTCATTGTTTCTATAGCAACATACACAGGGACTGGGCTCTCCACAATAAACGGGTTTAAAAAAAAAAAGTGTGTAATCATTGATACAAGTATA
The DNA here is from genome assembly GCA_022414735.1 of Noturus placidus. Taxonomy (NCBI): domain Eukaryota; kingdom Metazoa; phylum Chordata; class Actinopteri; order Siluriformes; family Ictaluridae; genus Noturus; species Noturus placidus. The sequence continues at coordinate 63,111 of JAFFST010044697.1, read as the reverse complement.
ATATCATGTAATCACTCTAAGGAGACAGGAAGGAGTTGCCAGTATCAGAGCTTCATAACAGTCAAAGGTAAAGCTTACACTCAGTTTTCAGACATAGGGACATTTTCAGGACAGAGCGCTTTTCTCATGACAAGCGGTCTTTTTCCAATATTATTAAAGTAATAACAGGAACTAACGTGTTTTGTGGACATTATATTTAATGGTGCGCAAGCATACAGTAAACAGACCAAAAGTATGATGACTCATTCTTTAATGAAGAATAAAATTGTTAGTGTGAGCAAACTGATGGTAGCACCAGGCTTGGGGAGAATCCCTACACTAATATCAGCACCCTTGGTAAATATGAGCAAAGAAGGCTGTGAAAAATTGTTCAACCATGACTTCCTGTTTCACAGGGGTGTAAATTCCAAATTCCCTTAGTCATTCATAATGATGGGTAAGGCCGAGGAATATAACTGTGATGTGCGGCAAAAGGTTGTTGAGCTTCACAAAATGGGAAGTGGCTATAAGAAAATAGAACATGCAGTGAAATGCACATTTCCACCATCAGGGCAATAATTAAGTTCCAGTCAACTGGAAATGTTATGAATCAACCTGGAATTGGACATGTGTCTATATTCTCTCAACGTACTATGAGGAGGATCGTTTGAGTGGCCAAAAAAATCTCCAAGGATCACAGCTGGAGAAATGCAGAAGTTAGGGTCAAAAATTCTCCAAAACTACAATCTGAATTCACCTACATCACCACAAGTTGTTTCAAGAGGGGTTTCAAGAAAAAAATCCTCTACTCTCATCCAAAAACTCAAGCGTATTCAGTTTGCCATACACTACTGGAATGTCAAAATGGAGCTTTTTGGCTGTAAACACCAGAGGTGGATTTGGAGCACACAGAGAAGTAGCCATTTGGAAAAGTACCTCATGCCCATGATTAAATATGGTGGACACATATAGGACACATGGCATCATGGACTACCATATATCAACAGATATTACATGAAAACCTGACTGCCTCTGCCAGAAAGCTTAAAATGGGCCATGTTTGGATCTTCCAGCAGGACAATAATCCAAAACATACATCAAAATCAACAGAAAAATGGTTTACTGAGCACAAAGTCAAGGTCCTGCCATGGCAGTCCCCTGACTTGAAACCCATAGAAAACCTGTGGGGGGAACTGAAGAGATTCTGCATGGAGGAATGGTCTCAGATCCCTTGCCATGTATTCTCCAACCTCATCAGGCGTTATAGGAGAAGACTTAGAGCTGTTACCTTGGTAAAGGGAGGTAGCACAAAATACTGACTAAAAGGGTGCCATTAATGTTGCACACATATTCAACAAAGATATTTATTTTTAAATAAACCTGTTTTGTTTTCAATTGTTTGATATCCATGACAATATTCCGTAAAATTTACGTCAAAAAAACTAAAGTAATTTTGTAAAAAATAAATAAATAAATAAATAAATAAAAGGGAATACTTATCAGGATTACATTTTGTTTTCCATTTAAAACCAAAGAAATTAAACTTTTGCAGGGCTCCAGACTGCAGCTAAAATATTAAATATTACAAATGATATTTTTGCTGAGATCGCCACTGGTGATAATATAAATTTACATGTTATGATTTTAAAATTTGCAGGTAATATCTTTTTAATTGCATGTTGTCTGAGGAGTACCCAGAGTAACATAATTTGTTGTGTTGATGTAATAAAATGAGATGATGCGCATGAAAATTTCAGTAAAAACATAAAAATATCAGACTTTTTCCACAAACAATCCTCATCTCTGTCGAGCACCAATGCCGATGGCACACCTGCTAATAAAATAAATAAATAAATAAATAAATAAATAGCAGGCTCCAGTCGTGTGAGCATGAGAGGGATAGAAAAGGACGGAGAGGCGTAAAGATCGTCTTTCCATGTCAATCAATGAGCGCCCAAGTCAAAGTCCAGAAAGGCATTTTAAGAATTCTTGGATTCAAGAGCTTGCATGGTGTATGATCGTTACACAGAGAAATGTGACTTTTGTTCCAAAGCAGGTAGAGAAATAGCAAGACGGTATGAACCGTTTCATTACCGGTATGAACTGTTTCATTAAAGAAACTGTGAGAAAACAGTGCGATAGCCGAAATCATAAACAAAACCTTGTGACAATGTAATCACAGAGTGCTCCATAGAAAACACTCCATTAACACAAGCAGCGTCTCGTGTATGTGACCTACGTGACGAAACCGAATGGAAGAAGGAGCTAAAAATTTTAACTCAGCACTGCCTATATGATTGCATGTGAAGCTATGCTTTTCACCAAATTCGTAATACCTCTCCGATATTACTAATGAATAGTTGAATGGATGTCTGGAAGACGTATGACGGCACATGCTTTGAGCAGAATGCATCTAGAGGAGATATTGCTTGTCCTACCAATTTTGGCTGCTCAGTGTGAACGTGGGTTTTCAGCACAAAACAGGATCAAAACAAGAGTACGCAATTCACCCTTGGAAGCCCTGACCAGGATCAGCACAGACGGCCCATCACTTGAACAGTTTGATCTTGAACCATGTATCAAACGCTGGCTTTCTGCAAAACAGAGGAGGCGGCCAATCTACACTCAACGTCCAAGTGATGCTGACAAACAGTAACTATGGTGAGTAACACGGGCTCAGATTCTGTAGAAAGAACAATTCTTTGTTGGAAAAGACCTTCAGTTTACACTTTAAGTGAACTTGGATGAAAACGCTGATGCTGTAAAAGAGGCCAGACATACACACATGGGCGGCTGTGGCTCAGTTGGTAGCGCGTGTTGTCCATTAATCGTATGGTTGGGGGTTCGAATCCCGGCCCGGGTGATCCCATGCCGAAGTGTCCTTGGGCAAGACACTGAACCCCAAGTTGCCCCCGATGGCAAGCTAGCACCTTGCATGGCAGCTCTGCTATCATTGGTATGTGAGTGTGTGTGTGAATGGATGAATGAGACACAGTGTAAAGCGCTTTGTATAAAAGCGCTATATAAGTGCGCCATTTACATGACATGACAGGATGACAAAGTTTGTTCTCATCTGGCGCTTAAAACAATCACCTTGTGCTTGTTTTTTTTTTTTTTTTTCTTATCGTTAATACTAATATATTTGTTTGTCTGGAGCCCTGCTTTTGGCATAACACAAAATAGATCCTTCTCACTGATTGCCTTGATGAAATATTTCCATCCTGATGGGAATGGTCTCTTCAAGGATAACTCCGCCCACATCCACAGGGCATGAGGGATCATGAATGGCTTTGTAAGTATGACAATTATATACGTAGATCATATTCTATGGCCTTCACATTCACCAGATCTCAACCCAGTTGATTACCAGTAGAAGATGGACTGACGCGTTAGACAGCGCCCTCTACTACCAGCATCAAAATACTACTTGAGGGAATCTCTTTTGGAAGAACAGTGTTCCTCCTTCCAGTACGGTTCCAGAGACATGCAAAATCTACAGTATGAAAAGGTCCATAAAAAATATTCTGGTGCCTCAAAACAATATTAATACACTTTTTCCCCCTATAATTTCTTTCCAGTTGTGAAGCCTAGTATTGCTCAGCAATTTTGAAAATGTAGTATTGCCATAGCACTACTGCAAATACTGGCTATGCATGCACAGGTGATATCGCAGCATTAAATTACCCTATCAAAGCAGAAATTATTCTGAATAAAAACAGGAAGTGGGCAAAACAGTCAATAAACCATAAGAGTTCTTTGAACTGAAGTGCTCCACGTCGTCCCTAATCACGTCCCAAAGGGACAACTTGGGCCAATTCGTAATCCAATTACACCAACATATAAAGGAGATATACACTCTTAAAATGGATTCTCATCGGAAAATGAAGGGTTGTTAGCTTCCTAAAGACTCTGCACACGACGTGTAAGGGTTTGCTCAGAGGGACAACCAAAAAACCATTAAAAGTTGTACATTTTCCAAGACTGTGCTATTTTATCTAATGTATATAAACAGAAATGGAATGATTTATCTTAAAATAGACCCAGGGAGGTCCGTCAATGGTACTTACCAAGTAATACACAAATTTTGGACTTGCCCAGCAAACTCCATGGCAATTCAAGCTAGTAAGAGTGACTTTTTAAAAGACTTTACATGAATAAAATGATTGAAAGGAGTTCTAACCACTATCTCCATGCAATACCCTAACATTAACCAGCCATAACTTTTAATACCATTTGGTTTGTGTGAATCCTTAAGAACTTGCACTTGATAGATTAATTGCCCTCAAGACATCTCAGAGTCAGATCAGTTTATCATGAAACCGGTGTAACAAGACTAGCAGTCACTGTCAAATGTTGGCACAGAATGTGTTCAACTGTCAAAGTTAGATGTTGATGGAGCACAAGTTTGACACAGTAAAGAGTTATTAGCATGTCATTGCAAATATGTCTCCAAGTTACCCAGTATATTACGTATACGCAAGCTACTAATGTGACACGAGAAGAAATCCAGGTGCAAGTGTTA
>JAFFST010044697.1:12488-30181 GCA_022414735.1 Noturus placidus | reverse complement strand
TTGATGTTCCGAAAAACTTAAGTGTGACAAACATGCAAAGGAACAGGAAATGAGGAAGGGGGCAAACACTTTTTCTGTTAGCACAACACTAACTACATCATAACAATATCTACTCAGAAAAATCCTAATATTGAACATGATGTTGACTCATAGCTTGGAAGTGTTTTGTTGTTGTTATTTGCCCTAGCATGTATTTGTAATTTCATCATTTCATACAACAGCTCCCAAAATGCACTGTACATAAATTGATATTTGTCTGCTAAATTACTTCGTATTATAACTTCACAGTAGATGCGTCTGCTAAATGAATAAAGGTAATGCAATGTAGATCATGCTAACGTTTTGTATATTTTGAGTGACGATAGTAATAATGCTAACATTTGCTAGTCGTGAAACTGTGGTTAATACTTGTTAAGTTAGAGAGCACAAAGCTACAGTATTTACAGATGAGATTCAACAGGTTGGTAATTGTGTTATATTTCGCTGCTTCTTTTTGAAGGGCTTTCTTTTTGCGTGCCCTTTCCCTCTCTGCTTCACCTGGCCTCCTCCTTTCCATCCTCATTGATGACTCCATTCAAAACCGTTTGCCAGAGCGGAGTTAAACTGTAGCAAGTTGAGACACAAGAGATTCATGATTTCTTATCGATTTACTCAATCGATTTGTACTCAGTCTGATGTACGCAATCGATCATTCAGTACATTAGACACACAGTAATATTAAATAATAATGATTAAATAAATATATACAATTTTATGGGTTTTTTTAATAAAAAAAAAAAATCCACACACAACAACAGGGCAGCAGGCCAGATCAGTCCTCAGGCCTCCGGGAATTCTCGCGATGCCCCTGATGGCCAGTCCGGGTATGATGACCAGTGACCTTTATGGTGCAAAACAGGCCTGTAGTTCCCTTGATGTTGTCCTTGGCTCTTTTGTGACTTCCTGGATGAGTCATCGTTGTGTTCTTGGAGGAATTTTGGAAGGTCGTCCACTTCTGGGAAGGTTCAGTAATGTGCAGAGTTTTTCCATATGGAGATAACAGCTCTCACTGTCATCCTTTGAAGTCCCAGATCCTTTGAAATAGCTTTGTAACCCTTCCCAGACTGATGTATTTCAGTCACAAGCTGTTGTATTTCAATTACCCCATTATAAATGGAGTTTCATAGATTTGGGGAATTAGTAACTATTAGTAATGTTACTAATTAGTAATATTTTCACACAGGCACAGTTGGTATTAGATTACCTTTTTTGCTTCAAGAAATAACATTATCATTTAAAAACTTTGTATTGTTTGTTTACTCGGGTTATCTTCGATTTTGTTTTCATTTCCAAAACAATTTAATATGAGATATGCGCAAAAACAGACGAAATCAGGTCGGGAACAAATACTTTTTCACAGCACTGTGCATCAAGCAGTGTTATTACATATGACAATTTCATTGTTAAATGGAAAGTAACAAACAACATGTACTCTCTCATTATAGTACTTGGATCACTGTAATGTTTTTTTTTTGTTTGTTTGTTTTTTTAGTACAGTTGCGGTCAAGTTTACACACAACTTGCAGAATCTGAAAAATGTTAATCATTTAAAAAACAATAAGAGGGATCATAAATTTTATTATTATTATTATTTAGTACTGCCCTGAATAAGCCAATTCACATAATAATGAGTCTTTATTGGACACATATACATTACAGCACAGTAAAATTATGTTCTTCGCATATCCCAGCATGTCAGGCTGTTGGGGTCAGAGCGCAGGGTCATGATACAGCACCCCTGGGGCAGAGAGGGTTAAGGGCCTTGCTCAAGTACCCCAACAGAGGCAGCGCTGGGGCTTGAACCCCTGACCTTCCAATCAGTAACCCAAAGCCTTAACCACCAATCCACCACTGCCCCAACAGTGTTTACATATAGTCCACAAGACACTCAGTCCTTTTATATGGACATCAATAATCCACTATTAACCCAATTAAGACAAAACTCTGATTAAGAAACTGCCATGTAAACAGTCATTTTTAATTACCTTAATCCGATTAAGGTCATACTCGAAGTAAACACAAATCGAATTAAGACAGGTGGAGTACTCCTGTTTTAGTCACAATATCGACGTGTAAATTTGCTGTCCCCTCAAAATAACTGAACACACAGCAATTAATGTCTAAACCGCTGGCAACAGAAGTGAGTACACCCCTAAGTAAAAATGTCCTAATTGTTCCCAATTAGCCATTTTCCCTCCCTGGTGTCATGTGACTTGTTAGTGTTACAAGATCTCAGGTGTGAATGGGGAGCAGGTGTGTTAAATTTGGTGTCATCGCTCTCACACTCCCTCATGGCACCTCATGGCAAAGAACTCTCTGAGGATCTGAAAAAAAATTGTTGCTTTACATAAAGATGGCCTAGGCTGTAAGAAGATTGCCAAGACCCTGACACTGAGCTGCAGCATGGTGGCCAAGACCATACAGCGGTTTAACAGGACAGTTTCCACTCAGAACAGGTCTCGCCATGGTCGACCAAAGAAGTTGAGTGCATGTGCCCAGCATCATATCCAGAGGTTGTCTTTGGGAAATAGATGTGTGCTGCCAGCATTGCTGCAGAGGTTGAAGGTGTGGGGGTCAGCCTGTCAGTGCTCAGACCATACACCATACAAGCGTGTGTGGCGGCAACTGTGTCTTGCCTACAGTCAAGCATGGTGGTACAACATGTACTGTGACATACTGAAGCAGAGCATGATCAGTATGCAGTATTCCAGCATGATAACAACCCCAAACACACCTCCAAGATGACCAATGCCTTGCTAAAGAAGCTGAGGGTGAAGGTGATGGACTGGCCAAGCATGTCTCCAGACCTAAACCCTATTGAGCATCTGTGGGGCATCCTCAAACATCCTCAAACGAAAGGTGGAGGAGCACAAGGTCTCTAACATCCACCAGCTCCGTGATGTCATCATTGAGGAGTGGAAGAGAACTCCAGTGGCAACTGTGAAGCTCTGGTGAACTCCTTGCCCAAGAGGGTTAAGGCAGTGCTGGAAAATAATGGCGGCCACACAAAATATTGACACTTTGGGCCCAATTTGGACATTTTCACTTAGGGGTGTACTCACTTTTGTTGCCAGTGGTTTAGACATTAATGTCTGTGTGTTGAGTTATTTTGAGGGGACAGCAAATTTACACTGTTACACAAGCTGTACACTCACTACTTTACATTGTAGCAAAGTGTCATTTCTTCAGTGTTCTCACATGAAAAGATATCATCAAATATTTACAAAAATGTATCTAACTTCTGTGAGATACTGTATGTTCTATAACATGTAAAATGGGTACATGACAAGAGTATTCTAAAACTGACTTGTGTAAACACCTTAGATTACTGCTGTCCATGTAAACGTAGTCAATACTACCTAAATTTACACAAAATGAACCAGTTCAAAAGTTTACATAGCCTTGATTCTTAATACTGTGTGTCGTCAGCAGTAGCAATGTCTGAGACAGTGCAGACAGATGAGGATCTCTTCCCCAGTTTTTCAGATATCTTCAAATAAACCAGTGTGATAATGATTTAACGATTATATGAGTCATAACCTGTGGCGATATCGGTAATTCACAGCTCAACATCCAACCTGCAGAAACATGTACAGGTTAGGGTAGCTGATTGAGCTTGACTACCTAGCCATATCTTTTGATGTTTTACACGGACTACGTTTACATGTACAGCAGTAATCTAATTATTGACCTTATTCTGAATAAAACAATATCCTGATTAAGGTGAGTCGCTTTTAGAATATTACTTCCATGTTGCCATTTTACATGTTATGGAACAGAGATCGATTAACGGCACACGTCATTACATCACCACACCACACCATCCGACGTTCCCTCCAGAATTTCACGTATGGACATACACTTGGTCTTCGTTATGGTACCGTATACAATTTTGGGGGTTTTTATTTTTAATTTAAGAAAGCTTCAAGAGTAGTTAATTATTTGTCATGCTATACGTGCGAATAGACGACTTACCTACTATATATTAGCTGAAATACATGTATCTCGCCTACTATATAGCAGGTAAATACGAGGTTTCGGATGCAGCCGTGCTCTCTTGTTTGCCGTTAAACGGTTGAGCACTGCCGTGTGTGTACATGTCCGGTCACAAAATTCGGTGAAAACTCCCACACGACATTAACTGTCTGTCACGCACATCAATAATGTGACTAAAACAGGAGTACTCCACTCATCTTAAATCGATTTGTGTTTACTTAGAGTATGACTTTAATTAAGGTCATCAATAATCGCTGTTTACATGCTAGTTTCTTAATCTGAGTATCGTCTTAATCGGGTTAATATCAGTTTATTGTTGTCCGTGTAAACGTACTGACAGTAAAAAGCTCGGTGTTCAATTTAAGACTTTGATGTTCAGTAGCGATTGCCTGTTGTGTTAAATATATCTAAGGCAGGGGTGTCCAATCTTATCCGGAAAGGGCCGGTGTGGGTGCAGGTTTTCATTCCAGCCAAGCAGAAGCCACACCTGAGTCTATTGAAAGTCATGATCAACTGATTAAACAGGTGGAATCAGGTGTGACTCCTGCTTGGTTGGAATGAAAACCTGCACCCACACCAGCCCTTTCCGGATAAGATTGGACACCCCTGATCTAAGGTAATGCTCACGATAATGTGTAAGGGGTATCTCTGCTAGGTAATTAGCATGAACTAGCTAGCCAAATACTAAACCTAGCAAGCTATTGACTAGCCAGCGAACATTACCTTTCCTGGTATACTGTTGATAATAGAGGTGGTGTTTGCTCATTGGATAACGAACATACTTGTTCAAAAACGCATTACACACCATTTCAGATTAGCTGCGTCGATTACAGACATATAGAAGTCATTTGTAAAGTGATTCCTCCTCAAGAAGTTTTTCTACTTGAGAAATGGTTTTGATCCGTACTTTTCCTGTTAAGCGAATTATTACTGCAGGACTTATTATAACTTTCGATCAGGTCATGGTTAGTACTTTGTGTGAAGGCAATTGTGCAGAGTAAACTCCTTTCTTGATGCAGTGTGTAGTGAAACAAGTGCAAATTAGCCATTGTTTACAGACTCTCCAGGTAACATCAGCATGGATTTCCTTTATTCTATGCATTTTTTTAAGAAAAACAAGAACTATGTCTAAAGTGTAACACAGGAAATAATTATTTTAATTATTTTACTGATGAAATGTAATGAGAGAAGAAAAAACGCATAATGAGGAAATCTATAGCAGAATACATTGTATTACAAAAGCGCTCTTCAGGAAATCTCTCAAATCATACTTTCAACGTGCCTCGGAAAAAAGGGTACATTTTACATTATATAATTTATCTAAAAACAGCACTAATCCAAAGCATGATGTAAAAATCGACAGAAACGTCATTTGAAAAGAACCACAAGCAAGAATTTCACATGGTGTCATCACCCAGAGGCGTAGACTACATTACTGCATTTCAAAGGCATTTAAAAAAAAAAAAAAAAAGAAGAAGAAGAAGAAAAAGAAAAGAAAAGAAACACGCCTGAAATGTATTAAATGTCCAAAAATCTGATCCATTCCCATGAACCATGTGCTCAGTTACTGATATCGATTTCCTTCTCAGTGCCAACATGACAACTCTATGTGCCATTGATCAGCCACCCAAATACAAAAACAGCTGCAATATATACTCACCAGAGACAGATAAATATTTTATTCCTCCAGAGGCCACCATTTGTACGCAGCGTCCATTTCCCGAAGTGTTTTCTCACGGTTACAGATTAAAGACGCGTGCTCGGTCACACATACAGTATACTACATAATTCACTATCTAGTAGTGAAACGCTACTGTACATTTCTCAGGCCCAGGACTGACTCGAGGGCCAGGCGAGCACATGAATGATCCCCTGTGTTGAGAATGCGTCTTGTGTGTTTAGTAATCTAATCTAATCTAATCTAATCTAATCTGTCTTCAGCATACCTGAACCAGTTTATCTACAAAGTTATTTTCTACTTGGCGTGATGACGTTTAATCTCCGCGACATCTGTAGTCCCATTTAGCAACATGTTTGGCGGCTGTGGCTCAGTCGGTAGAGTGGGTTGTCCACTAATCCACTAATCGTAGGGTTGGTGGTTCGAATCCTGGCCCGGGTGATCCCATGCCGAAGTGTCCTTGGGCAAGGCACTGAACCCTAAGTTGCCCCCAATGGCAAGCTAGCACCTTGCATGGCAGCTCTGCTACCATTGGTGTGTGAGTGTTCACTTGTAAGTCGCTTTGGATAAAAGCGTCTGCTAAATGAATAAATGTAAATGTAAATGTTTGTGTGAAAGCGCTGGAGCTCACAGCGCACTCTGAAACCCGAAGTGAAGCTGGCACTGCGAGCGCACACTTCCAGGTTTTTTGGTTACATTGACTGTTTAATTTCTACATGTGCATTTGTTATGACTTTGGTCTCAGCTGTTTTGTGTTCACCCTTAATTACGTTTGTCATTTAAACCCCTCGTGTTTCATTATTCAGTGTGAAGTATTGTGTGAGTTTTCCGTGTGCCGAGCCTTTGTTCATAAGATTTGGATCTTATTGTCATCCTCATTGTTAGATGCTTGTTTAGCCTTATTTATGCCCATTTAACAATCGCCCGATGTTTTTGACCACGCCGTTATCTCACATTTTGGATCATCTCTTCATCTCCCTCCACTGACTTCCTGTAGCCACCCGTATCAAATTCAAGGCCTTGATGCTCACGTACAAGACCTTGTCTGGAACACCACTCCCCTACCTCAACTCTCTCCTGAAGGCTTACGTTCACTCACGCAATCTGTGATCGTTAATGACCGAAGTTTAGTAGTGCCTACTCAGCGTGGCTCAAGGTCCCTTTCCTGAACCTTCACACTAACCGTCCCTCAGTCATGGAATAAACTTCCAACCTCAATCCAGACCACAGTATCTGTCCCTATCTTCAAAAAACAGGTAAAGACCCATCTCTTTCCTGAGCACGTAACTAACCCCTAAAACGCCAACCCTCACAAAAAATTAAATAAAACAAATAAACAAACAAACAAATAAATAAGTAAATAAATAAATAAATAACTTACTCTGGTTCTTACATCTCTTCTCTGCACACTTTGCTTCTCTAGAACGCAATTAAAAGATCTTGTATAGTCGCACTACTTGTATTCTTCTCTTGATATATCACTTTGCTTGTATTTCCTCATTTGTAAGTCACTTTGGATAAAAGCGTCTGCTAAATAAATAAATGTAAATGTAATGAATGAATCGCACAGGCACTGGCTGGAATCCTTTGCTGGTCAGCCAGTTGACGACACTGGCGCGTGTCAGAGTGTATCCGATTTCAGTTTAACAACTAATAGCTAATAGCAGAATACACCTGTTAAGATTACATTATGATCATATTTGCTTTTGAAAAAAAAGGTTTATTTACATTGTATTCGCCTAGATAAATGAACTAGCCCAATTAAACGTGCAAGCTGACCTTCAGTCCCAGTTACACTCAGAGGTTCAGTTGTGTTATGTTTCTGCTCATCTGTTATTTAACGTTATTTAGTGGATGATACAATGTTAGCTTTCTGCTGTAGAGAAAACATTTTAATGTTACACATCACAAGAGCAGCAAGTACAGGAGACCAGTCCTGTTTTATACACATACAGTATGTAATGTAATGTAATGTAATGTTTATATAAAGTTTAAATAAATCAATAATCAAGCATATGTAAATCCTCCACGTGTTAGCTCATCATATTAAAAAAGTTCAGTCCGGACTCTTCTGTCATCACGTATATAAAAAGAGAATGCCAGGGCCATGTGTGTGCGGAGTTTGCATGTTCTCCCCGTGTGTCGGGGAGTTTCCTCCGGGTACTCCGGTTTCCTCCCCCAGTCCAAAGACATGCATGTTAGGCTGATTGGCGTGTCTAAAGTGTCCGTAGTGTATAAATGTGAGTGTGTATGTGATTGTGCCCTGCGATGGACTGGCACCCTGTCCAGGGTGTACCCCGCCTTGTGCCCGATGCTCCCTGGGATAGGCTCCAGGTTCCCTGTGACCCTGAAGAGGAGTAAGCGGTTGAAGATGGATGGATGGATGGATGTTGGTTTGGCCATGGCTGCATTTGTTGTGTATTTATTCTGAACGATCGTTGGATCATCAGGTAGCATGTAGAACATTATAAGCCCGGGCTAATTTGTTTATACTTGTTTGAAGTTTGTGGAGTTTATTATTATTATTATTATTATTATTATTATTATTATTATTATTATTATTAAAACACCAAATTACTGAATTAACACCAACAGACTTGATAATATTGAAGTGTACTTGATGAAATTAAACTAATAATTTGTGAAAAATACATTACTGTGAAATGTAATTAGGACACATACGGTGTTCTAATTGTATTAAAGTGTAATCAAAGTGTACTTGCAAGCCTTTGAGAGTAATATATTGGATTGCATAATTGTAAGCTTCACGGCCAGTCAAAGTGTTTTTCTAGTCTGGAGTTTCTTATGTTGTATTACAGTTTAACAAACAAAAAGGATATAGAATAAACATTTCCATAAGGAAAAGCTCAATCTTTGTGGAACTTATTAACTGCTTGGTCTCGGATCCAAAGGGGACTTTAAATCTGTGTTTTATTAAAGGCAGATGCACTTGGAGGGAACAAACATGTAGATAATTGGTAATGTTAATTGCGAGACATAACTATGGTGATTCACTTGTACCCATTGCTTGGTTAAATTATAAAGTGAAAATGAAAAATCCAGTGAATTTACAACATACTCTGACATATTTCGGTACAACTACAGTAAATACATTCATTTTTACGATTTTATTAGATCCAAATAAATATTACACCAGAATGAATCACATCATGTAACAGTAATTTACAACCCGATGTAAACAATGAGTGGTTTTAGCATGCGCATCCTAGTATTTTATATATAAATCATGCTTCTCGTCTTCTCCTTGATCATGCAATACGTCATAAAAAATTAATATCAGTCCCTTGGACATTGATCAAGAGAATGCCAAGGCTTACAAAATCAATTAGTGGATGAGATTTGTGCTTATCTGAAGAGAAACTGTTCAGTTGTTCTGCTTCCTTATAAATCATTATGTGAAAAAATGACTGCAGGCACATTCATTTCTGCCCACTTGTCTTCAACAGAGGTACAATCTGTTGATGGTACAGCTGCTAAAGCTAGGTCTAACCAAAGCTCGAAGAGGGCCAGGTGGTGAAAAACGCCTACATGACCGAATTCCTGCACAACTTTCCAATGCTGTACTATGTACTCCAAATTATTCATTGTTTGGAAAATGTACACTGACAGCCAGACAACCCTTCCTCCCATGGGCTGCTTTTTCTTGTGCCGTGTCCTTAGATGCCCTCGTCAAGCTGAGGCCTTACCGTTTTCTTCTTAATTTGTAACAGGGAGGGCATGGGGAGGATCATCGATCTTAACAGCATGGACATGCTGCTTAACTCAATTAATTTGACCCTCAGAGCTTTCAGCCTCAATCCAATATGATTTTGCTACCAAGAGTATATACACTCGGCATCCACTTTAATATGAACACCTGTACGCCTGATCATTTATGCAATCAGCCAATCATGTGACAGTAGCAGTTCAATGCAATTTTATATATATAGCACTTTTAACAATGGGCATTGTCTCAAAGCAGCTTTACAGAAGCATATAAACATGGGATACAGAGTTTAATTGTGTGAATTTATCACTATTGAGCAACGGTGACGGTGGCTAAGATGATATGAGGAAGGAACCTTGAGAGGAACCAGGCTCGGAAGGGAACCAGTCCTACGTTGGTGGCTATTCCTGAGAGTTAAATTGGGTAAGATTTAATAGGTGAAGAAGCTTTTGATAGTTTGTGACAGACGTTTTACTGTCCTGAGGGTTTAATTAAATTCACCACAACTTTTTGATTAGGTTTTGAGTTTTCATTATTTCCGGTTTGTCTGATTTTCCCTTCAAAATATCAGATATAGATATCTAGAGATATAGAGAAAGAGATATATAGAGAAATAAAATATACATACATGTACACATATACATGCACACACATACACATGGGCAGCCGTGGCTCAGTCGGTAGACAGGTTGTCCACTAATCGTAGGGTTGGCGGTTCGATTCCCGGCCCGGGTGACTCCACATGCCAAAGTGGCCTTGGGCAAGACACTGAACCCTAAGTTGCCCCTGATGGCAAGCTAGCACCTTGCATGGCAGCTCTGCTACCATTGGTGTGTGTGTGTGTGAATGGGTGAATGAGACACAGTTTAAAGTGCTTTGGATAAAAGTGCTATATACTGTAAGTGCACCATTTATACATATGCTTAGTTTCTATTCAAAGAGACGCTACATGATACTAACATCCTAACATCTGAAAAAACAGTCACTGACTGCCTCTGACTGTTTACATCCTGCTCTAAACGTACATCAAATTGAGGCACTGATTTGCAATTTTAATCACGGTTGTTATCCATCTAGCTTGTCCTGTGGGCAAAACAGCAATCATCATGACTGCACACGCTGCCCATCAATAAAGATCTATTCATATGCCAACTGTATGGATAAATCCTTGATTTAGGCAGCAAGAACATTAATGTCAGCATCATATAGGTTGTGCATAGTGAGATAAAACTGTTAAAGCAGAACATAGCAAAAAAAATCTTTATATCTAGTTCTGAATGCAGCAACCTTTCTCCTTATGTGGAAATGAAAGATCATATTAGTGTATTAGTCTTGTCTCGTTTAGTGCACAGACTGCCTATTAAGTTCCACATGGACTACAGACTCAGAATGGTTGAGATCCGGTGTATACGGAAGCCCTAAGCGGCCATGCATTATACATTTTTTTCCTTGTTGTTTTCTCGTGATCTCGACATAACCAAAAGTTGTTTTCTCCCAATTAAATTTTATCCTGAGAAAATCTGGCGCTTTGTGAATGGAATTGGTGCTACATGTAGGTTGGCATCTTCTCCATCATAAATGTAATAATTCCCCACTGTAGAGACAGACTTCATCTCCGCATTAAGAGAGAGAGGGGTTTCTCTCTTCTCAAGTGTTGGACACTAACATGGAAGTCGTCAATCCTGAGGAATGAGGTATTTTTGTAGGCCAACCCAAAAGTTAGCATCATCCTAGCTCCCTCGTCAAAAATCCAATAGGATTTATCTATTGGTTTTTTTGGATTATTGCAGAAAATAAACTCTGATCAACTAAAGTTTATGATTCATACATTTTTCCTTCATTAAGATAAGACTGATAAGATGGTGAAACCTATACACTTGCCAGAAGTGAAACGCTAATGTTAGGCTATAAACGACCTACACCACGGTCGAATGACTTCAACGTCACCATTGCTACACTTCCAACAACTTTCAATCTTTATTTAAAAAAAAAAAAACAATACACTTGGAAAATACTATAAATTGATAGCTCTTCAAATTGGGAAGTTTGAGTTGTAAGAGTGTGAGTATAAACACAAAGAGGCTGTAGTAGATGAGATTTCTTGTTCTGCGCGATTACGTTTAACGTCCCAGACAACCTCCGTAGTCCCATTTAGCCACTTGTTAGCAACCATCTTTTTCAAGACACGTAAAAGCTTTTTTTTAAAAGTGGGGTATTAATGATGTATTTTATGCCGTAGTATAAAACGTGATCATATATTGAGCTTGCGTTAACCTCAGACCTTATTTCAGGCATTTAACCAAAAAAAAAACATTCAAAAACCTCATTGACTTTGGGATGATTGATGTCCAGTACACAGGAAAATTAAGTCGTGATCACGAGAAAACTGGAAAAAATAATAATTAATGATGTATGGCCGATTAGGACTTTCGTAGGTGTACGTTGCTGATCTCCTTAAGCAGTATTGCCCAAGCACTTTGCTTGGTTTAGATGAGCCTGCTGTTAATCCTGAGGATTATTCACAGTTTAGCCGGTGGAAGATGATTTCTGACGTTACCCCTAAACTCAGAGTAAAAATGTTTTTTTTTTTTTAATTGCTTACTAACATTCTAAAAACATTTTCATGGTTCATAGTAATTCTCATACTATATATTTACAATTAATTCATTTGTGATTTAGATTTTTTTTTTATGTTTTATAGTGAACCTTATTTTGCCATTGTAATCTTTTGTCTGTAAAGCATGTCAAGATTTCAAACAAATATAAAGTTTATTATTATTATTATTATTATTATTATTATTATTATTATTATTATTATTAAGATTATTACTATAATAACCTAGGTTATATAAAGACCGAGTCAACATTCACCAGTTTATGCAGCAAGTTGAAATACACTGAAATAGGATGAAGGTCTGTACATGTACTTGCAAAATTGTAATAACTGGAAGGACGAACATAATTACAGTAATAAACATGCAGCACCAACGCCCAACCTCCTAATATTCAAAGCCAGGTAGGTGAACCTTTCCTTTGCCATCAAGGTCGCATTCGTCTGGGTGTTGTGATAAGGATACAAGTGAGACTCCCAGTCTGACTTGATCAGAAAACCCTTCAGCCTCAAGGGAGGAAGTGATTCTACTGCAGTTTAAAAAAAAATTTCTGGAAACAACACACAAATTATCAGATAATCACCTAATTAATGTTATCTCTGCATAAACTGCTTCTTAATTACAACCAGCCAACAATGGGCTGCACTGGGAGGGGTTTTCCCCCACAATCTACAGCACTATGCAGTATAACTACATTCATGTATGGACCCCTAGCAAAGTCACATGCATGTGCCTTACAAAACCATCGACATGGATGACGTCGGGCTACGCGTGCTAAAATGAATGTGACCTGCAAGCTGTTGTGTACAAAGCTTTCACCAGGCAACATCTGGCACCGCTAATGTTGCAGCACCCATCAAGCTAATCTGTTTATAATTTATCAATAGCCTTTTCCTCTGCGGTTTGTGCTTATTTTTCAGGAAAGCAACCAGGCTAAGTCCCGTCTTCTCACCGTAAAGAAATAAAACCAGAGTGATTGATCTGCGCAAATGTGGCCCATTCTACCTGAAATACGCCTTCAGTGAACTATGCTAATCTTCTCCCATAATGCCAGGCTGCAACCCCATCATGCAAGAATGCGAACATAAGCCGACCTCCCCCGCATTAAGAGAACAGCGTCTCGGTTAATCCTATTAGCATTGCCTTAGAGACATGGATATAGGATTGCACTTAATAACCCAGTGCAGCGAACTCTCACAATGTGCGTTGCAAGATTGTAAAGATGTATGATGGTGATAATGCATTTGTGAAGTAAGTGCACAGTGTGCAGGGGCTGGATAGTGTGAGCAGGAAAAGCTTTGCTTTTAAAGGAGAGGTCACCATTGGAGATGGCTGAGGCACAGAAAAAATGAAAATAAATGAAAATGTAAGTGTAGTTTTTTTTTGTTTGTTTTTTTCCTGAAAGGCAGTAGCCATGCTGCAGTCTTGATTCAGAGTCTCAAACTATTCAATCAAATTGCATTTATTTATTATCATTATTATTATTATTGACATTAACAGGTCTTTTAAGTATATTCCAAGGAGAAAACAAAAAACATTTGCAAAATGCTCATGCTCATTCATGCAACTATGAAAACCGCAGCACAATACCTAAACACATGCAGGTACAGGGCACGAGCTTCAGTTCATGTTCACATCAGTAATTTGCTGGTGGTGCAAGATGAGCTGCTTGCATGCACCACAGTCTTTAGAAGTTAAACAGACTGGTTCGAAAACCTAAAGAGTTCTGTTAGCAAAAACACCTTGTTGATGAGAGTGGTCAAAGGAGACTGGCCAGACTGGTTCAAGCTGACAGGGATACTACAGTAAATCGAATAACCACTCTCTACAACCGTGGTGCGCAGAAAAGTTTTTCAGGCCCTGTTTACTCTTGTATTTTCGTTTTAAAACACATAACTGTTGCTACGGTTACGCCTATCATCTATACTAACTACTCTGAGACTTTTGGAAACTCCGAAGATCCCGTTTTAGCTTGAAAACTCCGGGCTCGCGCTTCAGTGTAAACAGGCCAAAACGAAGACTTTTGAAAACGAAGGAGTGGCTTCCCACATTCGTCCCCTGATTGGGTCTTCTGGATCACTGCGCATCCTTCCCTGATTCGTCAACCCCTAACATATGACCATCACACTACCTTGATTGTATATACAACAACACAGAGACTGAACCGCAAGCTTTGCTAGCTTTGTTGTCATTCTTAGCAGCCATTGTGCAGTTAAATTCTGTATTTTATAAAACTGCAGCTGCCTACATGCGCAAGAGGCGAGCTATGATTAGAGAAATCGACAACAAATCTCATTTCAAGCGGCGTAAGCCCTACATGAAGCGCTGGTTTAGACTAGCAACCTGTTTACACTTGTATGTGCATAAGCAAGGGGGCATGAATGGTCATGTGACATGCGTATTTGGTCATGTAGTGTGGACGGAGATCGTTTCTGAAACATAGCGGAAACGCCAGTGTGGTCGAGGATCGTTTTCATTTTAAAACAAACATATACCAGTGTAAATAGGGCCTCAGAATGCATAACAAAACAAATCTGAGGCGACTAAGGCAAAAGCTTAGAAAAAAAAACATTCTCTAGTAGATATGTATGCATTGTGCTACTGCTACATAATTGGCTGATTTGGAGAATCAGTGAAGTGGGGGTTTCCTCCGGGTACTCCGGTTTCCTCCCTGAGTCCAAAGACATGCATGGTAGGCTGATTGGCATGTCCAAAGTGTCCATAGTGTATGAATGGGTGTGTGAGTGTGTATGTGATTGTGCCCTGCGATGGATTGGCACCTTGTGCCCGATGCTCCCTGGGATAGGCTCCCGGTTCCCCATGACCCTGAAAAGGATAAGCGGTATAGAAGATGGATGGCTGGATGGATAAATGAATTGCAGGTGTTCCTATCAGGTGTCTGGTTAGTGTAGCTTAACTGCAAACTTATTCTTAACTACAAATCAAGCATATTAAATGTAAAGGTATTTTAGAGTCCAACGTTCAACAGCTGAGTAAGACTTGAAGAAAGAAAAAAAAAAAAGAATAATTTGTTGCTGGTCTATTTTCTTGCATTTTTCATACCCAAGACACCAAAATGCATTGTATATATAAAAAAAATTAAAGAACATTTTTTTTCCCTTCGACTCCCACACTTTACTTCCTCTTGGTTCCTGTCCTGACCTCACACTGATATATTTCCTTTTTACTCTTGCGAAGAACACGCCTGGGAATACTGATTCACAAGCAATAGCTCCATCTGCTCAGCCTTCAGCTTTTTCACACCAAGACAGCAACTTCAAGATGAAGAAGAAGAAGGGCCAAATAAATAAATAAATAAATAAATAAATAAATAAATAAATAAATAACACAGCACCAGAATCCTAAGAGCAGTCATGGTCATTTGTTGGGAGTCGTTCTGTGTATTGGTGTTGCGCACGGTCATATTTCATTCCTTGCTGCTTCTTCAGATGGTGCCACTCATGACTTCCACCATAAAATTGGATATAAAAGAAAGATTGTGCCAAGTTTCATCATTCTCAGGGTTTTCCAGCACGAGCCAAACTACACATTGAAAAAGCATGCACAAGGACTGGGCTTCGCACCACTTGTGAAAAAACAGGCTTTTTATTTACATCATTAGATTTTGGACGCCAGCACAACAACTTAGGACAAAGGCATGGCAGGGGACGGCTAAGAGATTGCAAAGAAATCCGGGAGCTGGTTAGCTACACAGCCTGTAGATTAGTGCCTTGGTGCAATGACTCGGGTGCACGCTAGAGACCTGGCACGGCTTGAAGAGTGCGACTCTCAACCCTGTGGCCTGAAAAGGCTTCCTGTCGATAAGAAATAAAGCAGCCAGTCCATCACATGGGCTACATCACAGCTACAGTGGCAGCTGTGGCCATGAAGTTCCCTCCAACAACAGCCACAACAGCAGCTGACTCTTTTGAATGGCTTTTGTGAAGATTAGCCTCGGTGTGTGTTTTCAGAGGAGCTGATCTTGGAGAGATATTGAGACAAAAAGCAAGGGGGGGGGGGGGGGGGGGGTGCTCGAGGTGTGAAGAAATACTGTATCCTAGGTAACAAGGAGCATTCGAGGAAGGAATACGAATAGATTTTAATATAATGGAAAGGAGTTTCTAAGACTGCAAAACAATTAACAAGCTTTAATGAGCTCTTGTATGACGAGACAAAAGGACCATGAAAACCTAAACTGCGTTTCATCGCTGTACTGGATTTTCTTCGAGTTTCCCTTTGAAACTATCCAACAGAAACGAGATTCAGTATTGTTGTATTAGTCTTGCTTAAGCATTTACTGGCTCTTCTCCGTGCTGTATCTTGAGACCTACTGTACAGTAGAGCTAAAAAAAACATGGTACATGAGATGAGATTTCAAGGTGGACTTGTTCACTGAACCCCAGGCTCTTGCTTCAGGTTTCATTTGCATTTCTGATCATGATCTTATCACCCAATAATTTGCAGATGTCATCTCCTCTCCATGGCTACGTTTGATCTTGGGCCACTAGCAGAATCTGATAGGGGTCCCTCGTAAAAAGAAAAGAAATAGAGACAGGCATGATGAAAAAAAAAATAAAAAGGGGGCCTGCTGGGGCAAGGATGTTTGCACGAGACAGACCGAGTTGTCAGCACGCAGGATAAAAACGCTGCAGAGATTATGAGGTTTTGATCTTGGCTGTCGATACTGCAGGCTATGAGCTGCTCCACTTGATCTGTACTACTGTGTGTTATTTTACAGGAGATGATAGAACTGCTGGCTTGACAAAACATGTTCCTGCTTCTTAATAAGATTAATAGATTAAAGGCAAAAGTGTAGCTATGACAGCAGAATTAGACATTTAAAGTTTAAAAAAAAATTAAAAAGCCTATGTTCTTTAAAGAAACTGACAAGCAAAGCTTTCTCTCGTGTTCATAGCATAGCTGTCTATATAAAACTGAAAAAAATTAATAAATAAAATGAGCCCAAGCTTCTCCTAGCAACACTACTTTTACAGTCACAACAGTATGGCAGTCTTTCATTGTGTTCTGACCAGCTTATCAAAACATTTGTTCCCTTGCTGCGAAACAAAATGCAACACTGATTAATTTGACGCCTGAAAATTTTCATTCTTGGCTGTGAACTTTGCATTCATGTCCCTTGGCGAAGCACATTATTCAGAACTTGCAACTCATTATCCAAAACTAACTACCAGGCAGATAAGCAATTAAAATTCTAGCGTCCCCCCCACCACCACACACACTTATTTTCAAGGCAACACGGTATTCAGTCATTTCATTTTAAAGCAATAGCATCGCCTGGATATGCAACCCTATTGAATATTCATTTTGACAGAATACAGAATTCAACTTTGCCTAATCGAATCAGACGGTTGTGTTATAGAACGGACAGTTGAGTGGTTTTGAGTATTCCATAGTGTTGGAGCTCCATCAAACGCACACAAAACTTTCATCATAGTGGAATATTCTAATTAGTCCATGTATTAATACAAGTAATTGGCTTGTCTTATAAAAGGAGCTTAAAGCAATCAGTCCCAACATCTGATTTGTTCATCCTCCGTTTGAGAGATTCTTTCACACTTGGATGTGGATGTGTCACTGTTCAAGTATGTGGTAACGGACCACACCATCCATAACACATTAG
>JAFFST010044696.1:7891-32002 GCA_022414735.1 Noturus placidus | reverse complement strand
CTCTCTCTCTCCCTCTCTCTCGCCATCTCTTTTCCTTTTTTCTGTCTGTCAATCTCAGTCTCTCAGTATGCCCTTATTTTCCTCTCTCTCTCTCTCAAATGTCTATCTTTCTATCAGCTTGTCTTTCTTTTTACTTCTTTGCTAGATCTTTCAGTCTCTCTGTCTGTATCTTCTTCCATCTTCCCCAATTTGTCCCTTTCCATAAATATATTTCTTTCTTTAATTCTTTCTGCCTCTCTCTCTCTTTCTCACTTCTTCTCTCTCTCTCTCTCTCTCTCTCTCTCTCACCTACAGTATGCAGTGCCGCGCTACCTTACTTGACATCTGAAACCCTAAATAATTATGTAAATAATTGTGGGGCCTCAGTGTTGCCGACCCCTGAAGATTGTGGGATTCTGTGTTTTTCCTGTCAGCCTCCGTCCAGTCGAGCACAAATCATGTCTCGGTTCAGCCAGACAAGACAAAGATGGAAAGACGGTGCACTTTTTAACAGCTTCAAATTGGATTTTGAGTTTAGCCCTCCTGGAGTGTTCACTACTTTGCAATTACCCCAGGCAGACTCTGTGCATTTTACAACAGTACACTTAGAGCTCAGAGATATAACCATAGTTTATCACTAGAACCACAACCATAGATTTTTTCGGGGGACATGTCCTGTTTTTATTGGCAGAAAACTTCTGACACTGGGGACTCCTTCCATAAATGTAAAATAAAGCATTGATTAGGAAAGAGTAACATACACCAAACTGCTATTATGCAAAAATAATGCACACTGGAGGGGTGTAATGCGGAGATGCCTAAAGCAGAGTATCGCTACCCCTGAAGTGCATTATTTTCATATAACAGCATGGTCTGGAATGTGTTATATCACTGATATTTTTTTAAACCTGCTTTAGTGTTAGATTATGTGGAGAGTCGCTATGATTATGCTGTTACCATAAAAACGCTAATGTATTAGATTAACAGCTAGAATGATCAGCTTTTGACCAATCAGATTGTAGAATTCAACAGCGCTGTGGTATAACAAAGGAAGATTTTAAATACAGTGCCATCATTATCCCTACATTCCATTTTCGAAGAGGCTTTCATGGTAGAATTTTGTGAAGAAATAAAGTCTGTCCAATACAAGGTAGCATAAGGATGGTTGTCTTTCTGTATTTTGAGAAAATGTCAAGAACAATAATGTACTTTTCTTTGGAAAGACTACCTCATCATTTTCTTCATCACGCAAGACTGAAGAAAAATGTGTGCTGGACAGAACTGTCACTCGGGGTGATATTTTGCAGAGACAAGCACCAGGTGTCATTTGTGTGGGTGTCTTTTTCAGTGTGTGTGTGTGTGTGTGTGTGTGTGTGTGTGTGTGTGTGTGCGTGCATGCTTGTCCAATGTCCAGGTGTGGAGACTCTGTTGTCATGTGATTAAGACGAGACAGCAAGTCCCACCTGCTGCCCCGCACTCACACAAATTAACCTGAGCAGCACAAATGCTGTCCATTCAAATGGAGACTGATAAAAGACAGACTCCATCTCCATCACAGACGCGCACACACACACACACACATACACACACACACACACGGATGCAGCAGCCAGGAGGTCTCTAATGCTATAAGTGCTTCCATGTGTAGCTGCGTTTACACATCTGTATCAATTAATGCTCGTTCACTCACTCAGCTACTGAGATTTTGCGTCATTTGAATATTAACTTGAGAAAAAATTCTTAGTTTTTGAAAGGGTTATAAAACTGAAAGGGTTATAACATTTAGAAGAGTGAATAAAACACAGAAGTTATTCCACATAATACATAATAATATACTGCATGCTCAACATGTCAATAGAAGTCACCAAATGGCATCGTAGACTAATTTGCATATTCATTGAATGAACGTGGTCATTTGAAAAACAAAACATGTCACATGTCAAATGAAGATCTTCTGAAGCCACATACAACAACATATATTTGAACAGGGAACAGAGGGAACAATGAATAGAGTTAACAGGGAATAGAATGGGAACATTCTAGAATGAGAACTCATAGAATGAGTGATTAGTCATTGGGAACAATGGTAATCAGTGATCGGTCATTGGGAACAATGGTAATCAGTGACTAGTCATTGGGAACAATGGTGATGAGTGATTGGTCACTGGGAATAATGGTATTCAGTGACTGGTCATTGGGAACAATGGTGATGAGTGATTGGTCATTGGAAACAATGGTAATCAGTGATCGGTCATTGGGAACAATGGTAATCAGTGACTGGTCATTGGGAACAATGGTAATCAGTGACTGGTCATTGGGAACAATGGTGTTGAGTGAGTGGTCATTGGGAACAATGGTATTCAGTGACCGGTCATTGGAAACAATGGTGATGAGTGATTGGCCATTTGGAACAATGGTGTTGAGTGAGTGGTCATTGGGAACAATGGTAATCAGTTATGGGTCATTGGGAACAGTGGTGATGAGTGATTGGTCATTGGGAACAACGGTAATCAGTGATCAGTCATTGGGAACAATGGTAAGCAGTGACTGGTCATTGGGAACAATGGTGATGAGTGATTGGTCATTGGGAACAATGGTGACGAGTGATTGTCCATTGGGAACAATGGTGACGAGTGATTGTCCATTGGGAACAATGGTGATCAGTGATTGTTAGGACCAAGGATAATCAGGTGACTGTTCATTGGGAACAAAGGTGGTCAGTGACTGATTATTGAGAACAATGGTAAACAATGACTGGTCATTGGAAACAATGGTGATAAGTGATTGTAAATGGTATATGGTAAATGGCGCACTTATATAGCGCTTTTATCCAAAGCACTTTACACTGTGTGTCATTCACACATTCACACACACACACACACACACACACCAATGGTAGCAGAGCTGCCATGCAAGGCGCTAACTTGCCATCGGGAGCAACTTGCGGTTCAGAGTCTTGCCCAAGTACACTTCGGCATGTGGAGTCTACCGACTGAGCCACAGCCGCCCTGATTGTCCATTGGGAACAATGGTGATCAGTGATTGGTCATTGGGAACAATGGTGATGAGTGATTGGTCATTGGAAACAATGGTAATCAGTGATCGGTCATTGGGAGCAATGGTAATCAGTGACTGGTTATTGGGAACAATGGTGTTGAGTGAGTGGTCATTGGGAACAATGGTATTCAGTGACCGGTCATTGGAAACAATGGTGATGAGTGATTGGCCATTTGGAACAATGGTGTTGAGTGAGTGGTCATTGGGAACAATGGAAATCAGTTATCAGTCATTGTAAACAATGGTGATGAGTGATTGGCCATTTGGAACAATGGTGTTGAGTGAGTGGTCATTAGGAACAATGATAATCAGGTGACTGTTCATTGGGAACAAAGGTGGTCAGTGACTGATTACTGGGAACAATGGTAAACAATGATTATTGCAAACAACAGCAAACAGTGACAGGTCGTTGGGAACAATGGTGATCAGAGATTGTTGGGAACAATGGCCATTAGTGACTGGTCACTGGGAACACTGGCAATCAGTGATTAGTCATTTGGAAACATGGCGATCAGTGATTTTCTGGAACAATGGTCGTTAGGAAAAGTAGTGATCAGGGATTGGTTTTTTTGTGCATGTGTGTGTATGTGCATGCATTACCCCTCGTCCCAATCCCACAGCTGGTCTGTGAGGCATTTGTTTGCCATTTAAATGCACTAAAACAACAGTACGCTTTGGTTTGTTTCGTATATTTTCATGCTCGTGCGTTTGTGCCGTGTTTTCATTTCTGTGGATGAAACTGATTTACAAAAATGCAAATGGAATGCTCTCTCTCTCTCTCTCTCCCTCTCTCTCTCTCTCCCTCTCTCTCTCTCCCTCTCTCTCTCTCTCTCTCTCTCTCTCTCTTGTTCTAGGATGAAGGAATCCATCATACACATGATATGTTCCTATTAATTACAGGTAGGATATCCTACATACGGTCTCCTCAGTTTATTTGTATTAGATACATACAGTATAAGCTATCTCAGCTGTTGTCTTTTAAAATGAACATTCAGCCAAAAGTAAAACGTGCATAATGTTCCTTTTACCCTAAATGTAGTCGACCAGCCAAAACCTTTTTGGTTTTGCACTGTAGTTACATACACAGTGGGGGAAATAAATATTTAAAGCGTCAACACTTGTTTCAGTAAATATATTTCCAATGAGGCTAGTCACCTGACATTTTCACCAGACTTTGGTATTAAATCCACACATATAAAGAAATCCAAACATTAAAGTCAATAAATGAAGTTATGTGTAATAAAGTAGAATGCCACAGGAAAAAAGTATTGCACACACGAACAGAAATGTATTTAATAGTTAGTGGAGAAGCCTTTGTTTGTAATGACAGCTTCAAGACGCTTCCTGTATGAAGAAATTAATGGGCTGCAGCTGTGATTTTTGGCCCATTCTTCTAAACATATTGTCTTTAAATCTTGTTGAATTGGATTCGAGTCAGGTGATTGACTGGGCCATTCTAACGCCTTTACTTTTTTTCTCTGAAACCTATTGAGAGTTTGCTTTGCTGTATGCTTTGGATCATTATCCTGCTGAAAGCTCCACCCACGTCTCATCTTCATTATACTGGTGGATGGCAGCAGATTCTTCTCAAGAATCTTCTGGTAAAGGCCTCCATTCATCGTTCCTTCAATTATATGAAGTCTGCCAGGACCATGCGATGAAGAAACAACCCCAAACCATCTGACTATACTTCTGACTCCCTGGTCAGAAATCTTGCGAGGAGCTCCTGTGTGTGGCCGATTGATGACTGCGTGATGTTGCTTCCACTTGTGGATAATGGCCCCAATGGTGCTTTCTGGAAGATTCGGATATTTGGAAATACATCTGTATCCGATTCCATCAATAAGGTTGCGAAGGTCTTGGAAGAGCTCTTTGCTTTTACCCTTCATGAGATGTGTCTTGTGTGACATATTGGTAACGAAAAGCCTTTTTTATAGACCATCAATTTAATAACTGAGCTGATATTAATGTGCACAAATAGGTGTTATAATTACTTATGGATTTCAGCTATATATATATATATATATATATATATATATATATATATATATATATATATATATATATATATAAAACCACTGACAGGTGAAGTGAATAACATTTATTATCTCATTACAATAGCACCTGTAAGGGGTGGGATATATTAGGCAGCAAGTGAACAGTCAGTTCTTGAAGTTGGTGTGCTGGAAACAGCAAAAATGGGCAAATGTAAGGATCTGAGTGACAAGGACAAAGATCAAATTGTGATGGTTAGATGTCTGGGTCAGAGCATCTCCAAAACTGCAGGTCTTGTGGGTTGTTCCTGGTATGCAGTGATTAGTACCTACCAAAAATGGTCCAAGGAAGCACAACTGGTGAACTGGCGACAGGGTTATGGGTGCCCAAAGCTCACTGATGCATGATACTTTGACACGTACCACCTACCTAAACATTGTTTCAGGCCAAGTACACCAATTCATGGCAACAGTATTCCCTAATGGCTGTGGCCTCTTTCAGCAGGATAATGCTCCCTAACACACTGCAAAAATTGTTCAGGAATTCAAGACTCGGTCTTCAAATTCCCCAGATCTCAATCTGATCAAGCGTCTGTGGGTTGTGCTGGACGAACAAGTCCGATCCATCGAGGCCCCACTTCGCAACTTACGGGATTTAAGGACCTTCTGCTAACATGCTGGCGCCAGATACCACAGCACAGCTTCAGAGGTCTTGTGGAGTCTCGACAGATCAGAGAGCACACCTAATTTCCTGTATGTGAGTTTGATTTCTTTGTGGTACACTACTTTTACTTATCAGTATGATCACAGTTTTTGTTTTGGCAAAGGGGCTAATGAAATGACTCATCTGTGGTTATCCATCTGTGAATGGAAAATGACAAAAATATCTCCACTCACTGCAATACATTCACATCAGCATTTGAGTTTGAGTAAATACAAATTGAGATTATGGTGTGTGACAAATGTCTGGGTTTTCTTTTTTAGCGGTTGTTCCATTCTTTGGTAATGTCAGCACTTGGAGGATGACGGCCTTCTGGCATCATTTGGAACAAGGACAGACCGCTGGCATGAGATGTAGCCCAAAGGTTGAAGATTAAATTGTATTATTGTATAATTGTATTATTATTATTGAGGCCATTTGCACGTGAGTAACTCACAGTCACCTCACACATATGACATCTTTTTAGCTGTGTGTTTTTTTCCATTTTCTCCCCAGTTTGGTTACCAATTCCCACTTACAAGACAGCTCTCCCTATCTTACGATAACTTCCATCAGCTCACTCTGAGACATATGAAGACATGTAGAAGTCATGTGGAAGCCTATCTGCCCTTTTCCACATACATGAGCTCACACTTTTCTGTTGAGCCTTGAGTTTCCAGTTATTTAAACAGATGTTGTAAAATGCAATGTAACATTATTTTGTTAATGAGAAAATAGAGAAGATTTCATGGAACACTTCCAGCCATAATTAGGCAAACAAGCACAATCACAAGTCAAAATATCGCAAAGTTTGTCCATTTTAATAAAAATTGTCAATGAGCCATCTGGGAGCTGAAAAAGCTCTTATTGGTGATCTGAAAATGAATTGACTCAGTAAAGTCATCAGTAAAGTCATCAGCCAAACAAGCAAGTGTATTATTAAGGGTACTGGTAAGTATAAGCTTGCTGCATACACTGTATAGCTTAAAAAAAAAAAAAAAAAAAGGACTGGAATTTGTACATGTTTTCAGTATGCAACGACAGCTATCTAAAGTTTTTAAATATTTTTTTCCTTAGTGCATTGAGTCAGAGGGACACACTGCACTGGACTTTTTTTCTTAGTGTAGAGTGATGTTTGAGAAATGAGAAATAGAATTTGACATCGAATACATGAGCGTTTGATAACTGATGATGATCGAGCTTGATTCAGACATTTGGACCTTTCTACAACTGTATTACACACACACACACACACACACACACACACACACACACACATCTGGCCCTAATCACTCACATGGTCTCATTTATTTGGCTTGTTAGAGATGCACAACTAATCTGCTGTCTTTTTTCCAATAGAAATTGTTATGCACTATCAGAAAGAATCTCCTGTGTAGTTGGTTCTCATTGCAGTGTTTACAGGATTGTTAATGATTGCTATTTGGAAGCAAATGGCTCTGTGGATTTGCATAAACACACAAGGGAGAGGCAGAAAAATGCAGAGAAAAGAAGAAACATACCAAAATTTGGGCCACAAATCAAACTTTCAATCATTACACGATAAGTCCAATAAAGCAGAAAAAGACAAACAGGAAGTAAAAATCGATCAAGCAGCTAATGACAAATTAAGCTTGATGTCCAACTGCAAACCACATAATCAAAATTATGAAATGATGTTAGTGTGATCAAAAAGAAAATGACAACAATCATAGAAAGAAATCTCAGTGATGAGATATTTCTATGATTTCTCATTGTCCCTGTAAATTTTAATGGCATGTGCATCAGTTAGGGTTCCAGTACAATGTGCATGAGCTGTCCTTAATTCATCTAAAATCTAAAATTGTAGCTAATACTCCCTTCTAAACCAAATGTATTTAATACGCCAAGGCATAGTTTGTTTTGCACTGGAGCTACGAATCGAAAGAAGATAATACATTTCATTATTAAAACATTCCACGCTCACCCCCTGACTGTAATCTGCTTTGTCCAGTTGTTCAGTTGCTTGGCTTTCAGATCAATTAAGTTTTATTTGTATTACTCTTTTAATAATAGACATTGACTATATTTACATGGACAGCGGTAATTTAAGTATTGACCTTATTCTGCATAAGGAAATATTGTGATTAAGGTGTTTACATGAGTCGATTTTAGAATATTACATTCATGTTTCTGTTTTACATGTTATAGAACATAGATCAATTAACAGCACACGTTATTACGTCCCCACTTCACACCGTCTGACGTTCCCTCCACAAGTTCACATATTAATATACAGTTAGTCTTCATTATGGTACCGTGTACAGTTTTGGGTGTTTTTATTTTTAATTTTTACGGACGCTTCAAGTGCGGTTATTTATTTGTCACACTATGCATGCAAATAAACGACTGCTTGAAGCCATGGGCTGCATCCCAAAAAGAGATGGGTTGAATTGTAAGTATAATTCTACAGTATATGTGAGATTATCCAATGAAGGAAGTCTGATACGAGTCTGACAATACATACATAGTATTGAATTATGTAGGTATTTTGAGGTAAGTGTGTGCAGATTATACATTAAATTCCCACCACACTAAACTAAAGAAGCAAGCTTCAGACACCAAACATATCATGGATGATCATCTATATTGAGTTGAATGGTAAATGAGGGAATTGTGTATATCTTATTTTTTAAATAACTGACGTTGATTAGGTATACTTGTATACGTTATGTATTACCATCTCTGTGTCGTTCAGCCTATAAGAATACACTGTTTTGAACTTTTGGACTCATTGGGAATGGGGATGTCCATCAGTATGTGTTTTTGCTTGTGTTGTCACGCAACTATTGCCCCACACAATACACAATACACCTATTCTTCATATTCTTTATTCTTTTCTATTTGAGCCATCTTCCAGGTCATGCAATCAGTATCGTTCCAAAAGATACTCGTAGTCACTTTTCATAAGAGACAGTCTGAGGGTAAAGTTGCCAGGTGGAAATTGGGACGCCATATTTTACAGGTACAAGAATAGCGATTGTGCGTCTCTTGGAAACATCCCCCAGGGAAAAAGGTGGAGAAATGCCGTGAAACAAAGCAAAAGTGATACCAGAGAGTGCTGTGAATATCAGCGTCTCTGCTTTCAGTGTCAGAAAAGCTTCGGGCTGTAGGTCTTTTGTGAATGAAGGCTGAAGATCTGACCTTTAAACACAATGGGTTTGTATATGAGGAGCGACTAGGATGAGCTTTTAGCTACAGGCTATGAATACGGATCACATTGTTTACGGTCACTATTGGCTCCATCCATTAAAAATGAGACCTATTTTAAGCCTTTTTACAAGCTGTAATATAAGTCTCATGTGTCCCCAGAATGTGTCTGTGAAGTTTCAGCTCAAACTACCCTACAGAAATTTATTATACCATGCTGTAAATGCTCTTTCTGGGTGGAAGCAAAAACACGCTCTTTTCATGTCTGTATCTTTACATGCAAATGAGCTGATGCTCCTTGCCCCTTTCTGGATTAGAACTGCTCGTGCTCCGGATACTACGTTAGCCATGGAAACTGCTAACATGCTCATTCACAAAGCAGCCTGGTGTAAAATGATTCACACAAAACATACACAGTTTTCAAAAAGACAATCACCTTACTGAATTGTGCATAATAAAGGAGCAGTTATGAATGATACATTTAGTATATTTTTAATATGAATTAAAAATAAAAATGGTCTCCTTGATTACAATCAGAGAGCATGATAACTAGCCGCATTAGTCGTGAATTCTGCTAACAGGCTCATTCGGAAAGGCGATTTGCAAACATTCACAAAACATAAAGTGCGATATGAACGTATTCTGGATATGAAGCTAGATCACCAACAGTTGGTACTGATTAACACATGAGAATCAAGTTTTTAGCAAATACTGCTTTGTATTGACCCTTGTTCATAGAGCAGTCTGATGTAAAATGATTGAAGGTATTTTTGGGGCACATTTTCTTCAAAAATAAAATTTATCCACTGCGTCTTCAAAGGCTCTGATGCCGGGAGTACATGGAGACTCTTATGTTCATTCTTACAGCAAAGAACAGAATATTTACGAAGGAGACATTCTGTGCATCACTTTAGCTTATCACTGTAGCGGCTCCAACTCTGAGAACATTACGGATTGTGTGCAGCTTACTCAGGGGAGGATCTATGTTAATAAGGCAGACTCCTTGGGGGTGGGTGGGGGGCATGTTAGGGTGAAAATTAAAATGGCTCAATTTGAGAAACTGTTCGACTCCTTACACCTACGGGTTGTGGGCGGTAAACTCTGACTGTTGTCTGTGCATATGCAACGAACACCAGGTCAGAGTATTCGGCCTTCTTGGAGACCCTGAATGGAGTCCTGTATGTTGCACCAGTAGGGGACTCCATAGTTCTGCTGGGTGACTTCAATATGCACGTCGGAAATGATGGAGATACCTGGAGAGGCGTGATTCGGTGGAACGGCCTCCCTGATCTAAACCTGAGTGGGCGTTTGTTGTCTGTGGTAGTCATGGACTGTCTATAACGAATACCATGTTCGAACATAAGAAGGCTCATAAGTGTACGTGGTACCAGAGAACCCTAGGGCGAAGGTCGATGAACAATTTTTTAATTGTATCATCTGATCTGAGGCTGCATGTTCTGGACACTCGGGTGAGGAGAGGGGCAGAGCTTTCAACTGATCACCATCTGGTGGTGAGTTGGTCCAAGGGGTGGGGGAAGACTCTGGACAGACCTGGAAAGCCCAAGTGGGTAGTGCAGGTGAACTGGGAACATCTAGAGGAGGCCCCATGTGCATGAGATCTTCAACTCACACCTCCGTCGTAGTTTTTCTGGCAGCCCTGTGGAGGTTGGGGGCATTGAGCCTGAGTGGGCAATGTTCAAAGCCTCCATTGCTGAAGCTCCGGTGGACAGCTGTGGTCTCTAGGTCTTAGGTACCTCAAAGGGTGGTAACCCTCAAACATCGTGGTGGACACCAGTGGTCAGGGAAGCCGTCCAGCTGAAGAAGGAGGCCTTCCGGGATGTGTTATCCCGGAGGACTCTGGAGGCAGTTGCAAGGTACCAACGCAAAGCAGTGGGTGTTGGAGAAGTTTGGAGAGGACATGGAGAAGGACTTTCAGTTGGCAGCAATGTGTTTCTGGAAAACCATCCGCCACCTAAGGAAGGGGAAACAGGGAACCATCCAAGCTGTGTACAGTAAGGATGGGACACTGTGGACCTCAACTGAGGAGGTGATTGCATGGTGGAAGGAACACTTTGAGGAACCGTTGAATCCGACTAACACGCCCTCTATGGCAAAGGCAGAGGTGAAGGCTGATGGGGGATCATCGTCAATTTCCCTGGTGGAGGTCACTGAGGTAGTCAAACAACTACACAGTGGCAAATCCCTGGGGATTGATGAGATCCGTCCAGAAATGCTGAAAGCTCTGGGTGTGGAGGGGATGTCTTGGATGACACGCCTCTTTAACATTGTGTGGAAGTCAGGGACAGTGCCAAAGGAATGGCAGACTGGGGTGGTTGTTCCCCTGTTTAAAAAGGGGGACCAGAATGTATGTACCAATTATAGGGGTATCACGCTTCTCAGCCACCCTGGTAAAGTCAAGGTGCTGGAACTGACTGTTCGGCCAGTAATCTAACCTTGGATTGAAGAGGAACAATGCAGATTCCGTCCTGGTCGTGGAAAAATAAAGAGTAAAGACCAGCTCTTTACTCTTGCAAGGATCTTGGAGGGGGCCCGGGTGAATGCCCATCTGGTCTACATGTGTTTTGTGGATCTGGAGAACACGTATGACTGGGTCCACAGGGGTTTACTGTGGGAGGTGCTGAGGGAGTATAGGGTGAGTGGTTCCCTTCTTAGGGCTATCCAAGCATTGTACGCCCAAAGCGAGAGTTGTGTCCGGATTCTCGGCAAAAAGTCAGACTTGTTCCAGGTGGGGGTTGGTCTCCACCAGGGCTGTGCTTTGTCACCAATCCTGTTTGTGATATTCATGGACAGAATATTGAGGCATAGTCATGGTGGGGAGGGGTTGCGGTTTGGTGGCCTGATGATCTCATCGCTGCTTTTTGCAGATGATGTGATTCTGAAGGTATCAGCACTCACTGACCTTCAGCACTCACTGAATCGGTTCGCAGCTGAGTGTGAAGCACCTGGGATGAGGATTAGCAAGTACCTCTGGGTCTTGTTCACGAGTGAGGGGAAATTGGAGCAGGAGAATTGCCGGAGAATCAGAGCAGCGGGAGCGGTATTGCAATTGCTTTACCGCACCATTGTGAAGAAAAGAGAGCTGAGCCGGAAGGCAAAGCCCTCAATCTACTGGGCAATTTTCATTCCTACCTATGGTCATGAAGGCTGGGTAGTGACTGAAAGAACTAGATCACGGGTAGTGACTGAAAGAACTAGATCACGGGTACAGATGGCCGAAATGGCTGGCTTCTCCCTTAGAGTCGAGCCGCTGCTCCTTTGAATTGAAAGGAGCCAGTTGAGGTGGTTCGGGCACTTGGTAAGGATGCCCCCTGGGCACCTCCCTAGGGAAGTGTTCCAGGCATGTCCAGCTGGGAGGATACCTCGAGGAAGACCCAGGACTAGGTGGAGAGATTATATATCCATACTGGCCTGGGAACGCCTCGGGATCCCCCAGTCAGAGCAGGTTAATGTGGCTCGGGAAATAGAAGTTTGGGTCCCCTGCTGGAGCTGCTGCCCTGATTATGGACAAGCGGTTGAGGATGGAGGGATGGATGGAATTTTCATTACAAATTATTAACTGACAACAACTTGGGTGAAAAGTAGAATCTTTGAAATAGTTACATGAACTTCAGAGTTTATTAGTATATGGTATGCCCCTTTTTTTTTGCTTTAATGACTTTGCACTTGAGCTGGCATGGACTCTGCAAGTTTGGGCAAAACTTTATGGTTCATTTTAGATCAAATCCATTGAAGCATCATCTGAATTCATGCTTCAATAGAAGAGATTAGGCAATCGGAAAGAAAAACCGACATTTTGTACAAAGCAGTTACCATGGTCACTATCACAAAATTGCTTATGTAACTGGTTGTAGTCTGTGTTGTGTGTTTTCTTCTAACCAAATAAATATGTGGACGGCAACTGGGTTGAATCTTCATTTAATCTCGCCCATGAAGACATGTTGCAGAAAGGGAACAGAAATAGCTAAAATAATATAAAGACTTACGGATAAAAAAAATAAATAAATAAAAAACCATACGGATAATGCATAAAACTAATCATAAGCTTAATTAAAATAAAAACATGAAAATAATAAATCATACATGGGATATAACGCAGTAAATATGATTTAGAAAAAAATATTAATTTTAAAGTAATTTTTATGGTAGATATGAAATTAGATTAATCAGAGCACAATAAAATCCTACCTCTCCCATGAAGACAGGTTGAGGAAAGGGAAGAGGAGGAGCCAAAACATGAAATTACACAGAATAATGACAGGACAATTAAAAGGGAAAGTACTCACACAAGTAGACAGCTATATCAGGTATACACTTCCTTTTGAGTAATTCTACACTTTCCATACCCGTTACACTTACATTTAAACAGAGACCTAGAAATACTGCAGAATCTTGAAAATTAAATATTCAAGATACTGAACAAAACCTTCTGTTTATTTTAAATTTTTAATGAAAAATAAAAATCCACATTTTCAGTGTGGTCTCAGACTTTTGGACCTGACTGTATATATTAAGCATTAAGCTCATTTATCTTGTTTACAACCTCAAAAATGTTGGTGCCAATTGTTCTCTACATTTAGAATCTGTGTTCAATTTCATTACATGAGTCATGAGAGAATACCGGAGAGAAGGTCAGGAGTCCAGATTTGTGCTGTTGATTTGGATTTAATTAGCATAGTTTATCAGAGAGAAAACAATTGAGTCCGCATCCTGAGTTTCGGAGTCAGAAACCAGTGCTTATAAATTTAGTGGCTTGCAAAATTTTTCACTGGAAGTTATCCCTGGTATTTTTCAGATTTTATCTGAATAACAGATGATATATACTGTCATATATCAAGGAGGTAACTCTGGACTTCATTTCGCAACAGCCACTACACCATACTGCATCATTGTCACATGACCACCTGCACCTGTATCACATTTCTGTTTAAGAGCACTCCTATATATAGCCACTGTTTGTACTGCTTCCTCGTCTTATGTATTGTCTATATTGAGCTGTGGCCCTGTACCATGTTTTGATTCATAGTTTATGTTTAGTCTTAGCCACAGTATTTTGCTGAGTTGTCTTAGTGTCTTTGTTTTGTTGTTTGTTTGTTTATTAAACTGTTTGAAGATCTGCGCTTGCTTCCGTATCCAGTTTTGTAACTTGACATATACAGACATTCCTCCTGTCAGCAGTTTTATTGCAAACTTGTGTTCTCTTACAGTGAATATTCAAAATCAAAATTAATTATTGGTCAGTTTTTCAAAGACTTGGCCTTCACCTGTGATCTATTAAAACAGCTTCCATTTTCTGAATAACAACCCCATTGAATTACACTTGAAGAGACTAGGAGTCTCATGGAAATTATGGAAATTGAAGAATAAGGAGTATTCTAAGGAAATTAAAGATAGGGTATAAGAATTTCAGTGGAAATTTTTATATAAGAGGTTGGACACCCCTGTAAGCACTGTTGGATCAATAGTGAGGAAGGGGAAGCTGGATCATACCACCCAAGTGCTACCAAGACAAAACTCAAACTCAGTGCCAAAACAAGTCAGAGACTGGTGGCCACAGCTAGGCCAACAGTCATTCTGAAAGAGTTACAGAGTACAGTGGCTGACAGTGGCTGAAGTGAACGTGCGCCAGACAACCATTTCAAGAGCCCTGCATAATTGAAAACAGTATGGGAGGGTTGTTAAAAAGAAAGTAGAACCATGTAAAACCACAAGAGTGAACCAGTGAAGATATGTTTTTAGGTGTGATGTGACCAAGGTCAAATGCTGTATTTGGGCAAGTTTCAAAGTGCTATGTGTGGTGCAAAACTAACACAGGCCATACCTCAATTAACACCATCCCAACAGTGAAATATGGTGGTGGTAGGACCATACACTAGGGACACTTTTCATCCTAAGAACCTGGGTTTCTTGTCTAAATTGGTGGGAGAATGAATGGAGCAATATACAGGGCGATATTACAAGAGATCATGCCTTCAGCCTTCTAAAATGAAAAAAGAAAGAATAAAGGTTGGGAGAAACTTTCCTTTCAGCAGGACAATGGTTAAAAAAATCAAGGCCAAAGCAACATGAGGGATTAAATATAATGAAAAAAGTGATTGTTCTATAGTGACCAAGTCCAGATCTGAATCCCACTGAGAATCTGTACAACATCCACCCAACATAAAGAGCCCGAAGTACATCTGCTAGGGAAACATATTATTCCCGAACAGTATGCAAAGCAGTATGCAGTATGCAGACTTAAAAACTTTTTGTTATTGCAGCAAAAGTGGTTCTACCAAGTTCTAGTCTGAAGGAGTTGAATACTTTTGCTAGCAGGATTGTACAGTTAAAAACATTTTTTTTTAAAGATTTGCTTGCAAATAATGAATTTTGACTTAAAAATGAGAATTCTGACTAAAAATGTAATTTTTTTGTCGCATATTGGTTTGCAGAAATGATATTTTTAAAAATACTGTCTGGAGAAATCTGTGTAAGTGTAATTTGTGAAACCAAACTGAAAGTGGTTGAATACAGTACTTTTGCAAGGCGCTGGATATTTCACCAAAATGACATTCAATTGTTTTTATTTAACTTTTAATCTTTCCTAAGCTATTTTCCTGCAAAGGTCATGCTGTGTAATATGCCAGTTTATCAAACACAATGGTAAAATCAGTCTGCCTAAAAACGTCTAAACCTTGCCACAGTAGCTAAGTGTGATTTACTTACTTGAAAGCCATGCCTTGATCAAGTTGTTGGATAGTTATATGTCTTAGCAAAACAGACATAAGCTAATCAATTACTAATCAGATAATGGCTGTCAAAACCTCCATGATGATCCTTTGTCATGGTAGGAAGGAAATCTTTAAATACAATTTTCTCCCTTTTTATTTAAGGGGTAGTCGAGTTTTAGAAGCTACACCTTAATTTCTTCTTAAAATACTCTTCATGCAAAAGGGAAACATTCAGAAAAGTCTGTAGCTTTCAGAAATATACAGTATATAGTAGATATCCCTATTACACCATGACCTGTAGTTTCATATGGTACCAAAATGTACAGGCTAGTCAAAT
Source organism: Noturus placidus (assembly GCA_022414735.1). Lineage (NCBI taxonomy): Eukaryota > Metazoa > Chordata > Actinopteri > Siluriformes > Ictaluridae > Noturus > Noturus placidus. Next base: position 16,021 of record JAFFST010044696.1, on the reverse strand, counting down.
ACATAATTAGCTAATAATGTCTTCTATGTGAAATGTGGTTGCGCTTTGGCTAAATTGAACACAATAACACAATTTACACAGATAAATTAGTGACATATCAGATCAGGGAAACTAGTTTGATGAACTAAACGAGCCAACCCAGCTAACTAATTCTGACAGAGTAACATGGCTAGCTAACATATGTAACTAATGATTCTTCGCTCTTGTAACCGTGGACGGTATATGGTCAAGCAAATGTTAGTGATTGTCGCCAGTAAGTTTTAAAGTGACGGAAGAAAACATTGTTTAAAATGTGTATATGAGATGTTTTGATATATTTAAACTAGTTGTTAGTGAGGCAGACTAGAATTTTTATTCAATCTGTATTGATTGGGAATACTTTAAGAGGAGAATGAGAGGAAGGGAATTGTTGTTATTATTATTATTATTATTATTATTATTATTATTATTATTATTATTATTATTATTATTATTATTATTATTATACCCCACACACACACATCAAAACAAGACCAGAGGAGCAAAGAATTAAATTAGAGCTGAATGTACTGTTACCAATTGCTCCCTCCAGAAAATCTTAGACACACCCACATACAGGCACACACTCACACACACACACACACACACACACACACACACACACACACACACACACACACACACACACACACCAAGCTAAATTTGAATCTCTGTCTGAAGAACAGGTGATGTTTTACCCTTCCCTTCTGAGGTAGTGCATCAATGCAGTGACAACATTGCTTTCCAAAATAAAAATGGCTGACGCATTGTGGTATGATATCTGATTTACTGTGCTCCCAATGTGGCTACAGTACTGCAACAGTTCTTCAGCCCTATTCCTTCATGAAGTTTTATTTACTTTTATATTAGTGTTCTAGTTTTGTCATTCTTCCTGTTCCTTACTTTAAGCTCTGCCAATGCTCTAGCCAGTTTTTTTGTTTGTTTGTTTGTTTGTTTGTTTGTTTGTTTGTTTGTTTGTTTTGGCTAGCTAGCTAGTTAACAATCAAGAAAGCCACACCATCATTTTCAGAATGGAGGCAAAACTACAAACGTATCCTGTATTTATAAGGAAGCCAGTAATATGCCATTACTAATAATTTTATACAACAGTGCTGTTGAATTCTCAAATCTGATTGTTAGATGGTGTTGATTCATTTTATTTTTATTTTTTAACCAAAGCATGGTTGAATGCTTGAGTCAGAAGGTGTGCATTATTCTTGTATAACAGCACAGATAGTTCTAGCTGTAACATGAGTGATAATGTTAATATTAACATTATTGTTTCTGTATTAACAGCTCATACACAAGGATTTATACAGCAGATGCTCCACATAATCTAAAGCTAATATAATCTAATCTAAACTATTTTTCAGGTTCTTCATGTATTATTGCTTACCTAGTAAGGTTATTTCAGGAAACGTATTATTCTCTTCTATTATTCTTTGTCTTGTGTTTTTTTATTTATTTTTATTTTTTATGAGCCTCGAGTTTTTAATGTACATGCATGCATGCTGGTGTGTCGATTTCCGTTTTTTACAAACATCCCACATATTCTTAAATTAAAGCGTAAGAGATTTCTTTGTGAAACACGTTGATCGATTTGAATTTCAACTGCCGGATCTTGACGTCATTATGGCCGGTACAACAGCTCACTAATCAGCAGCTTTGTCTAAACATACACACTACACACTGAGTAAAATCCTAATACACTCATTACAATATTTGTCACTTTTTTGTTTTTAGAACTCTCCTGGACAATTTAATAGTGACATGTAGTAAATGGTAAATGGCACACTTGCCATGCAAGGCACTAACTTGGCATTGGGAGCAACTTGGGGTTCAGTGTCTTGCCCAAGGACACTTCGGTATGTGGAGTCATGCGGGCTGGGAATCGAACCACCAACCCTACGATTTATGGAAAACCCGCTCTAACGACAAAGCCACAGCCACCCCAGTACAGTATATTACAGAGATGATGTAAAACAGGAATAAAAGTGAAATAATCTCATACTTCTAAATGACAATCAGAGAGATGGTGCTAGTGATATCCTGTTTTCTCTTGATCTCTCTTATTTCCACTCCCAACTGTGCACACAGTCCTGCCTTCAGGAGAATCCCCAGCATGTGCACAGGCTCTGTTTCTATCATTATTGCTCATACTGATCATCACTGAGCTGAAGAAAAGATATATTGGAGGGATTTTATTGTAAATGTTATAGTATTGCGTCTTGCCAAAAAAAATAAATCAAAAGGGATGGCCTGGGGCAATGGAATGGACCATTGCTAAACAGTGCTAAACACAAATTAGCTTTGCCTTCAGCACTTTGATACGCAGCATTTCATCTTTTGTTTCTGTTTGTGAGACTTCAGAGACTGCCGGCGCTCAGATTGCAAGATCATTACGGCAAAGTTGTTTAATTTGCGGCCACATTGCGTATGGCTGACTGAACGTAAAGCTGTCCGTCTCGGGTGGGTGACACTGTTGAAAAACGCATGAATGACTTGTAAATTATCCACTTAAATTAGGCAAATCCTTCCGACCCTCTTGCTGTTTCCACTCGCTAACCGGAACATGGGACTGCTTAGGAAAGACCGATGTAAAAAGTCTGATTTTATTGATTAGAATAAATTAAATATAAGCACAATTGGAATGTCTTCCCCCAACACAAACTTGACTATGTATGTATTTTTTCTCCTAGGCATGAATGGGGCACCTGGGCAGCAGACGTCTTTGTTCAGCATTCATATAAGAGTCCATTTACATGCCATGTCCATTACTATTCAAATGAATACAAACATTAAGCAAACAAAAAGTCCCAGGAAAACCACACACCGCACGCCTCGTTTGGACTTTCATTTGTTTATATTTGGCGATGGACTGGCAGTCTGTCCAGGGTGTACCCCGCCTTGTGCCCGATGCTCCCTGGGATAGGCTCCAGGTTCCCCGTGACCCTGAAAAGGAGTAAGCGGTTGAAGTTGGATGGATGGATGGATATATATATATATATACTGTATATGTATAAGTGGATATAAATAATATATATGACTGTTGGTTGCTCTTTAGGGATCCATTGACCTATATGTGATCTTAAGGGGTGAATATAATAATTATTTATTTAAATGTATCAGAATATTGTGATTAATAATTAAATATTGTAATTAGTTATTAAGTTATTATATATATATATATATATATATATATATATTATTATATATTATTATTATTATTATTATTATTATTATTATTATTATTATTATTATTATTATTATTCAAGTCTACAGTTTTTTTTTTTTCCAGAAACCAAATATATCATTTCATACTCATATCATATAAACACATTCTGTAAATCTTTACAAGTTAAATATAAGCTATCATTTTAATAATTAATATGCACTACATTACTGGTTGTTTCTTCTTCCTCTTCCTCTTCCTCTTCTTCTCATTATTATTATTATTATTATTATTATTATTATTATTACTATTATTATTATTATTATCACTATTATTATTGTTTATATAAATGTAAGTAAGTCATTTTTTCTCACAGTTTCTTGAGCACTGAGCAGATTTGGTGGTCAGAATCGGAACAAAGCTCTCTCTCAGCTTGTCTCTCCCCAGCCCAGTGATTCCTGCAACGCTCCACGGATGTTATTGACCTCCGGGTTAACTCATGTCAGGTAAGCCTACGAGATAATAGACAAAAGCACATTTTCTTGCCCCCCCCTCTTTACAGGTGGAATGACGGGGCATATCCTCCAGGAGCACTGACAGATTTTCTAATTCACTGCAGATTCTCATAAAACTGGGTGGCCTCCTGAAACAGAGGCCTCATTCATTCATTCACGGGTGGGATGGAAATTAACTAGGATTAATTTAAAACGGTGCACGAGGCTCTTCGCAAATTCAAATAAAATGAAGATCAATAAATTAAATGTTAAGGGGAGGGGGTCAGGATGTCAAGCTGGCCGCTGATGAGCGACTGAGAAGAAGAAAAGAGGCTTTACTTAATAACTTTATTCCACAGAATAAGCACTTCAGCTCTCCTCACACGCATGAGCTGCTTTCCTCTAAACACATCCACTCTGAAGTAGACTGCTCATTACACTACTCACTCAGAGTGCCTTCGAATATTTTCATCATGGTAACGACGCTGTGTTTCAGGAGGGTCCAGCTGTCTAAGTGCATGTCCAAGAACTGACTTTATTCCCGCAGGTATCAAACACTAATCCTGGTTTTACCCCAAGATGATCTTTATTATTCAGGAATGCATCATTTTAAACTAAGCAAGACTATTGAAAAGTTTGAAATCGACTTAAAAACACACACCCATAATGTAGGCAAGTGCAAAAGTTTGCATACCCTTAGTACAAATGACACGTGCTTGGTTTCACAGATGTTTCTTCATTATCACATGACCTACGTCAGTCTTCTTGACGTATCTGTAACAATTCCTCCAGATGTCATACAGCGCCTTCTTCAAACCAGGCCTGGAGACTGAAGCCCCATCCACAGGCATACGGATAGTTTAGAAACCCTACAGTAGATTGTTCTCTACGTTTTGGCCTCCTGTCCAGTCAATGAAGAAGATTTTTCAAAACATACGCTCCACAGTGGAGAAATTTGAAAACTTCTCTGTGACTGTTTTAATACGAACATGTATATGTATATTTTTGAAAATGTTGATGTCTATTGGAGTTTTCATGTGTTCTGAATCCCTGATGTCCAGCTTGTTACTTTGTGGTCTGTAATTACTTATACAATAACATGTAAGCAACTTTTTATTAATGTTTTATTATTACAACCTGAAGTGAAGGCACCAGAATTTGATTCATGCTGTACTGCTCCAAAATCCACTGCTCCAGTGATACACACCACACTGCAAACCCAAGTGCAATCTTAAGCAGTAGTTCCACCTCATCATCAATCCACACAGTCCATAAGAATCATATTTTTCATTTTTGTACTTTTGGTCAACCACGATCCTGACCAAGAGACAGGAGTTACTAAAGAATGAATGGCCATGTTGATGTTTTTCCTCATTTTGCCTTCTCTATCACTCAATACAAAAACTCAACATTAGTCGTGAGGTGCAGATTATGACATACAAGGTTTATAAGGTTTACATACATGGTTTGCTCAGGTGAGCATTTTCAAATAATATTTACACTTTCACGTGAACGGAGATATTTTCAGAAAAAAAAAAAAAAAAACTTGAGGAGTTGTGTGGACTGTTTTAAAACCAAAGCGTGAAAACGATGTTTTCAAAAACAATCTATATATATGTGGACAAGGTCTGAAGGACTCGTGGTAAAACTTCCTTTTGTGCATAGTTTAGCATTTTTTGGATTGTTGTCTTCTTTATCTTTAGTGGTAAAATGTTCTGTTTTCCCCAGATTGAACCTCATTTTAATTAGTTTGTTTGTATACCAGAGGTTGTGTGAGGTTGTAATGATAGCTAAATAACAAAGATGGCTTAAACCCCTCTCATTAAACAAGCCAGACTTGTTGGAAAAAAAAAAAAAAGTGAAAAAAGAGACTAAATTAAATTCCACAGTTAATAGTGATTATACAGCAGCACTGTGAAATTCTCTAATCTTATTGGTCAGAAGTTGTTGATTCATTCTCCACAATGGAAACTCTTAAATTTGTTCCGGCTGTAATTCAAATCATGGATTAACATGAATTGTATCTCGGATGCTCCACATCGTCTACGTCTAGATAATAAAATGGACTAAATGTGAGGTTATTTAGCAAAGAAACTTTTATACATGATGAAACCTTCTGTAAGGAGATGTTTAGGGAAAGAACATCCACCATGGGAAAGTCTTGTGGAGATAGAGAAAAAAAGAGACCGGTGAGGATGTGACTGTATACAGCTGCTACAGTATAAGGTAAATGATAACAGGAATTAACTTGTCCCGCTGATGTTCAATAGCAGAAAATAACTATAAAAGGTAATTTTAAAAAAGTCAGACTGTAATTGCTGGCAAATTACTTTGGTATAAGAAGAATAAAACCCTTCAGGACATGCTGTTTCAGGCTGTTAGACGGTATCACACCACCCTGATGCTGATTATTTTCCTAGAATAGCACACCCCATTAATGCATAAACTTTGAAAACCTGAAAGATATTCCTCCTACCTGAATCACCTAAGACAGAAAAACTGATTCTGCCATTTCACATGGCTGCTACTAGTGTTTATAGCTCTGCAACATCCTTTCATCCATTTTTAGAGAGAACACTAGGTCGTACAGCATCAGAACCCACATAAGCAAGTATATTTGCGACGGTGAGCCACTCAACAACATGTTTTGTGATAAGTTTCGCAAAACAGGAGGCTACATCGACATTAACCTCTGAAGAAACAAACTGTGAATGAAATACTCTAGGTTTAGACTAATTTACTTAAAAACAGCTCTTCATTTGCTCAGCAGCTTTAAACGGGCTAAACCTGAACCACTTCACATGTCACTGCGTGATCAATTATCCAGGAGAATGTTACTGAAGAGGCCAACCTGTCATTAATATCATTAATATGTAAACAGAAAGCTTCTATTCTAAATGACATACAGCACAATGGAAAGAGGGGTGGAAATGTCTGCCATAAAGTACGTGAAGTAATTGAGGTGAAGTGTTGAGCGACGATGACAGACAGACGGCAGAGTGAAGACGTAGAAAATGTTCCATGTTCTGGAAACTTAATTCTTCGCATTTCTCTTGTTCAGTGCTGGGAGGTCAGAATTTGTTATGCAAATATATTGCACGTAAAACAGGTTATATTTATGAATCATATCTCATTTAAAAATGCATATGCACATGTCTATCCTGACTATTATTCATATATATTCTTAGTAACGTGTTGGGCCATCCCAAGCCACCAGATCTGCTTTAATGCACCTTGGCATTGATTCAGTAAGTCTCTGGAACTGTACTGGAGAACTGAACATCATTCTTCCAAAAGATATTCCCTCAGCTGGTGTTTTGTTCATGGTGGTGGATAGCACATGCCCTGCCATTTGTAACCAAATGTAAGTATGGACAAACAACTAGCCTCATGACCTGAGGTAAAAGTCACTTGTGCTGTTTAAACACGAGCCTCGAGACTCGATTGATCTCTGTTTCAAGGGTTTCCTCCCCAGTCCAAAGACATGCATTGTAGTCTGATTGACATTTCCAAATTGCCCGTACTGTGTCCATGGTGTCCACCGCCTTGTACCCTGAGGTCCCTGGGATGGGCTCCAGGCTCCCCGTGCCTCTGTGTAGGATAAGTGGACAGAAAATGGATGGATGGAAAACATTGCCCTCTGTTTTGATGATGATATGATGACACAGGAGAATCGTGGAATTTTTTACAGCCGTTATCTAATTACAAACTGAATTGATTAAGGCTTAATCACTATAGCACATACCATATCAAAGCCTGACAATCACTGTGTAAGGAAATCAAGCTTGGCTTGCAAGGTTTTTAGACATCTTTAAGCAGACTGACTTTTTCCCCCCAGTATGACTGCTTATACAACATCATCTTTGCATGAAGGCGAGATTATAAAGTAAATAAAAAAAATGTTTGTCATGTATTCCCCCTGTCAGCATATTCCTTGTGCTGTCTCCACCCCTGTCCTGTCATTGGTATGTTACCTAACTGTATCCAGATGTTCAGTGTTAAGCTCATAATATGTTTGTCTGTTTAGACGTTGCTGTTTCTTTGCAAAGTCTTATCATGCGTTTGTGTTGTTCAGTCTGAGCATTGTTTTCTAGTTTCCATGTTCTGTGTTTCCTGGTCTTGATTATTGGATTTGACCTAATAAATAACATGTAGAGTATGGGCACTTGCCCCTTAACTCTGACCGCGTGTTACAATTTCCGTGGTGTTTTAGAGAAGTACAGTGCATCAGGAAAGTATTCACAGCGCTTCACTTTCCCCCATTTTGTTATGTTACAGCCTTATTCCACCATATACACATCATGGCCAAAGGTTTGTGGACACCTCATCATCACACCTACAGTGGTGTGAAAAAGTGTTTGCCCCCTTCCTCATTTCCTGTTCCTTTGCATGTTTGTCACACTTAAGTGTTTCGGAACATCAAACCAATTTAAACAATAGTCAAGG